>SIXB01000525.1:0-28735 GCA_007018985.1 Anopheles bwambae
GAGAGAGAGAGAGAGAGAGAGAGAGAGAGGCCATTGCCTGTCACCTTGTCAGTCGTTTCATCAGAAGATGGCTCGTTTGATATGATCTATTTCTGCAAATGTTAAGATTGTATAATTGGACCAAAGAAAGCTTAATAAAATGAAGACAGCAACATAAACACTCCACGCCACAGGAAAGGCATTAAAAGCAGGTACCATTAAATTGATAAATTACAGCTTTGTTTGAATTTGATTTTGATGCTTTTCAATTGTTCCAAAACGCCAGTGAGCAGGGCAGCACTGAAGTAAACCACACTTGAAAACCTTTACTTCCCACTGTGCCAAGAGTGTTGGGAAGAGTGGCACAAGAGGCTCAGCGAGCACTCTCGGGAACAAAAAATCACCCACCCACTCACGGGGCCGCATGTTATCGTTTGATTGACTTTGAGTAGAGTGTGCGCGAGTATTGGGGCGGCTTCAGTGGTAGGACAACTGTGAAAAATCAAGCGGCAAAACTTTTTCGCCCCACTCTTGACGCGGGAAGAAAACATATTTAGCGGGTCTTGTCGGTTTGAAAACAAAAAAAAAAATGGGGAGAGCATCCTTAGCGTCGTTTTGCCACCGAAAATGGGGAGTACGTCAGACTGTCATTTAACTTTGCTTTCTGGGTGTCGTAATTTCTCATTCTCTTTTATGGTCTCTTTCATCTTGCAGCTCGTTATACAGCCCTTCTGACGAAATCTGCTTACCCACCCCGGGAGCCCGGGATTGCGGTTACGCTTGTGGTGTACCGCTCGTGGTACGATTGGAAATACTTGTGGGAAGCTGTCAGCCTAAAAAAAGTTTTTCCAATTGCGCTAACTTTCAGCGTGGCAAACCTCAACGTGGATCTCCTCAGCCAGAAAAAAGGGGCTTCAAAGGCGTATTTAATATCGCAGATGTTCGGCAATTCACGAGTCTTCCATCTATGGTTGATCTTATGGACCGTGTACTTGATGATGATTTCCATCTTGTAGCTTCTAAATACCCGAGCGACGATAGTGGTTTCTTCTTCCCCTTTTGCGTGGTCGGTCAAGGCCTGCCTGTAGCCATAGTGGGCTTGACTTTCAGTTACTTATTGATAACCTATAGCAGGGTAGTCATTCCTACGTCCCGTGCTACGGGGGCACGGTCTATTCGGAACTTGAACCCATGACGGTCATGTTTTTAATGTCCCAGGACGGGCGGAATTGTGGTTTTGCCGATATAATCACTGATAGCCAGATGCAGAATGGTGCTGCTACTACTCACCATTAGCGCCATATCGACGCAACAGAACGTGTTAATATCTCCAGCATCTCCACCAGACTGGTACTCGTAACAGATCCAGCTCGCTGATGTTTGTTGTCCAGCTGCAGTACCGTTTCGTTTGCATGTGTTTGTGTGTGTTTACTTTCTGCCTGCGCTCATTACGATAATGATGTAATCAATTAACAGGTGCCCATGGCTCCCTGGACGCAAACCATCCATTTCACACGCACTCGCTCTTTCGCTCTTCGAGTGCCACACGGAAGGGGGCCAAAGCCAGCTGTTTGCCCATCTTTGCGGGACGCTCCCGTGTAGTATTTATTGTTTGTTTCTTCACCACAAATGTAGAATGTAAGCATTTGGGGCAATTCAATGGGATGCGGCGAGAGGTGCAAAGTGTGCGAACAACACACACATAGACAAGTACGGCTAATTTCGGTGGCCAATTTTCGCTCGTTTGTCTAACAAGAGAGCACCGTGCAGCAACTGTCGCGCAGATGTGCCTCTGGTCTATTTTAATAGCACGATCGAGCGCACGCAGCAAGACGATGAGGCAGGGACGAAAATCTGCCGTGCAATGCAATGTTTATAATCTAAACGAAGCAACATCAAAGCTGAACCTTATCGTGCGGGAACCTGTGGACGCGAAAGCATTAAAAAATGAAAAGGAGAACTTCAAACAGGTATTTTTTTAAATCTGGTTTTTGCTGTTGCACTGTTTAAACATTACATAAAGCAATTAAATGTAGAAATTGAAAAAAAAAATCACTAATTTTTCGAGAAAGTATAGTGATCCAGAATGGAAGAAAAAATGGACCCAATACACAAAAATCTCATTCGCTGGGAGAGTTAAACCATCACATTTCCTCTCTCTCTTTGCGGCATCGAAAAGGTGGATCCATTTCGGACGCAAACACGAAAAGTAATATAATGGAAAGCAAAATTCTTCAGCATACTTTCGGCCGACCAAAGTATGCTTCTTTGGCTGGAGCGTCCAGCTGGAGGAGGGGGGGGGGGGGGAACTTTTTGGCAATGCGCTGGTACCATCACAATCAACGTTATCGTCATTACGAGTGCTGTATTTCATTTCGTTCCGTTCGCTCCATTCCGCCGTTCATTCTACAGAACAGAAATAGAAGGAAAAGAACAACAAAACAGCAGCAACAGCAACCAACAAAAAAAACCTCTCACCAAGAATGTTTAATATATATAAAAAGCCCACCCGTCTTACCCACTGCCCCACTGCCAGTTGCGAAAGTTGATTGCGGCGTGATTATGTAAATAAAATTGCATAAATTATGTTTCGCGCTCGTACCGCTCTTTGAACTCGCCCGGCCCGGCTGGCCGGAAGCATTCGCGGCAGTTTCGGCCCCATATGTTTCGCCTTGGTTCGTCGAATTCGGCTGTCGGTGTTTTTATTTCGCACCTTTTGTGTGTTTATCATCTCGCTGCATAGTAAAACTGGTTGAGAGGGTGCGTGAGAGAGAGAGAGAAAGTGGGCTGGAGGAGCTTCATTCGACTTTACTCATTATTAAGCGATCGTACCACGCTCTACGTGCTACGGGAATGTCAAAATGATTGCCTAACTTTAGGATGATAAATTTGCAGAAAAGAGCGTGTGTAACGTTTTAATGGCTTCGGTAGCATGGGCAGAGGTGTGTGCAGTTTCACTCGGTAGGCCAAGAAGTTTGTGCAGAGAAGAAAAAAAAAGCAAACAAAACTTTCCCACCTCCCAGATTCTGTGCTCTGTGCAGTTGGCAACACTTTTCTTCCACCGCCAACAATTAGCCAAACCCGGCACAGCAGGTAGCCGTTAATGGCCCGGTGGTAAATCTATCGACCGAAACGAGATCCGATTACTGCTGCACATTTATCAATGAAAATCCCGCAGCTTGTTATTCGATTCTTGGAACGTAAATCACGCGCCAGCAGACCTTCGCTTCGACTGTCTGGTTCTGTAGAAGTCTTTAATAAAAACGTACCGCTTCCCATGCGATACCAGATTGATGGTACGCTGAGAAGTAGTTTTGTGGATTAGAGTGAATGATTTAGTGAGATGATTCGTGGGTAGTGTTAAGCAGTCTACAATGGGTAAAAGTGGCAAGCAGGGATGGAGCGAGTATGGGTTGGGTAGAAATCTATTTATCAATCTGTACTCTATGCATTGCTGTCGGAACAGAGTTTTCCTTGTCGTTGGAATAATTCATTCCTTCGTATCAGTTGAAATAATGTGTCTGTGCTTTTCCAAAAATCTCCAATCTCATCCCAAACGGGTATCGTGTACTTGGTGTTCGGAGTAAAAACAATATATAAACAAAGAAAACATCCCCTCTCGAAGAAGCAAACACCCATCGACAGCATTCTCGTGCGTACACGTACGCAACAGGCGTTCGCAGCGTGCGAGCCTACGCTCCGATACAGCGCATACCATACTTCCCCTTTCGCTTACCTTCATGCGTGGGCACGGCCAGAAGAGCACCGACTTCCGGTAGATGGCTGACAAGTGTGTCGAAAGGCTGTCACAGTATCCAATGAAGCTGTCACCTTCGTCGGACATGTAGAGCACGGTCGCGAAGGCGGGATCCTCCAGCCAGCGCTCGAACGCAACCATATCTGTGGCGGGAGATAGGAAGAGAGTGTAAGTAAAAGGCTGAATGAGAGAGAAAGAGAGAGAGAGAGAGAGAGAGACTGTGTAACAGCGGGTTGGACGATTGGTATGGTCCAACGGTTGGTAAACAACATAAATAATCTCGTCGATGGGGGCCCGATTGGCGTTTTTATTGTATCGGAGCACTTAAACCTCCACTTCGCTCTTGAAATAAAAAAAAGGCATGGCGAATATGACATGCAACCAGAACAAACGCACTCCGGGTTGGGGGAAGCGGATCGCGTTGAGCAGATGAGGAAATGAGTTAAATTTCCCGCCCGCAGCTGATGGAAGGTTCATCACCACCGACACCTTCCATCGCTGTCGGAATCGATTCCGGACTTTCAACAGCAAAAAGCACCGTTCCATCAACGTGCGCCTGCAAGCGACGAAAATCGACGGATCGAAACCCGAAAACGACCCAACAACGGCTGAAATCGAGTTGTGTTTGGTTCGATTTGGGTGGAGGATGTTTTTTTTTTTTTGCCAGCGTTTATTTTTCGTGCACCGGTTCATTGGCCCAGAAAGAAGGGTGCGGCACAAAACCGATCGGGCCGAAATGCCATGACGGGGAATGCCGCCACACCACCGTACGTCGATGACGGATAAATTGGATTACGTCTGCGTAAAATAAAAAAGCAAATATATTAGATAGATAAATCAATTACTGGGGTAGGGTGCTGTTCCGCCATCCAGTAGTGGTGTCTTCTGGAGCACCGGAACAACGCCGGGTACCGGGGTAAGGAGGCTGCGCAATGGGTTGCGTGAGAAGGACGGAGCGCCAATCGGGAATGAAAACCACTTCCTTCAGCGATTTTACAGCGTTTTGTGAGAGAACAAAAAAAAAGAAGCCGATTTCTTCGCGAAAGCAAACGACATGGAAGCGGCGAAGGAAGGGCTTAGAATTTGGAAAAGCGATTGCAAAGTGCGATACACGTTAAACGATCGTCCGCGCACGGTGCGGATGTTTCGCGGAAAGTGGGTTCGCCGTTCCCCTTACAGCGCGAATGGATTTGCGACTGGGAAAGGAAATGAAGTCGAACGGGAACGGGATTCGTTTTCCAGGAAAATGAAGTTATTCATCGATTCGAGCTAAAGTAATTACAACTTGACGTCAACAGGCTCGAAATCATTTCATTTCACGGCAAGTCGGGCAAGTGCTGGGCGGGTGATATCGCAACCAGCGGGCGTATGCCGACGGAACACTGGGTTACTTCTGGGTGTGCTCCAATAGCTGCATCATCTAATAAACACAGGTTATGTGAAAGTTTGCTGTAAGATTGGTGCAACCTTTTGGTACAGCTGTGCTACTGCTGTGCCACCTCAAAGTGTAACGCGGACAGATTGACAGTTGTGCTGGATGAAAGGACAGCACGAAATCAACCAAATCGAAAACTTTGCACTGCTCGCAATTCAATTTAAACCCTTTTTTTTTCTTTCGACGCGCTTTTGTTGACTACGGTGAAGGGAAAAGAAAGTTCTGTATTTTGTTACAATGTCAGAACAGCTGGAGAGTGTAGTTTGTAACTAAGTGCTCAAAGTGTTTGTAACTAAGTGCATACTGCCGAGCAATGTTGGGTAGAACAATAAGTTCGTAGGATACAAACTAGATAGGAACAAGTGTTTGGAAGCGACACGTCTGTATCAAACATTTGAGGAATGACGAAAAGCTTGCAAAGAGTTTCTCCAGTATCGTTTACATCTTATCCTGTACCGGCGATTGCTGCAGCAAAACCCGAGCAAAGGTTCGTCAACAACAAGCAACTGAAACGTTACAAACGGCAATAACTGAATGAACGACGTACTGCGTAACAGAAATGAACGCTCGAAACTTTTCCCACCACCCAACCCAGCTAGCAACACTTACCTCGCCAGGGGCGGAACTGGATCAGACTGTCGAGCAGTGTACCGTTCTGGTCGATCCGGTCGCTCGGCACAGGTGGCCGGTTCGATTGGAGCAGTGTGACAAAGTTTCGAAATCCTTGGCGAAGCTGCCCGATGGCAAAGCTGTCAGGTACGACCACCAAAACCCTACCGCCGGCAGTGTTGTTCGGCGCGCTCTCACCGTACGGCACGGTATGCTGATTGGCGCGCACGTTTGATTCAGTGGAGAAATTCGTAGAACTTGTGCGCGTACCAAATGGCGCGATGTTGGTCAGGGTGGAAAGATCGAACGGTACCGAGCGGGATGGAAGGGATGGTGTGGCACTCGTGCCCGTGGTGTTGCTGCCAGCAGTGGAAAAGTTACGCTCGCCTGCAGTGCTGCCAGTGATGGTGGTGGTGGTGCTGCTGATGCTGGTAGTGCTGGGAATGGACGTTGAGGTCGTGAAGGTAGTGACGGTACTGGTGGCTAGAGGACGCGGAAGGACGTGACCATCGATAGTGGTAAGATCAATGAACAAATTGAGGAAGAGCACTGCAAAGATCGGCAGTCGTCGTTGGGTGGCGTCGTTGCACATGCGGTAGAACGGTGGCTTCCTGTGGGTGACCATTGGTTCGCTCTCGGCCCGCTAGCGCACGTCTCGAAGCCGTTCCTGGCCCGCTGAGCCCAGCAGTGCAAACCCCCGGCGGTAGGGGGTAGCGATTTTCATACCCCACTCGTGTGCCGTGTGTGTGTGTGTGTGTGTGTGTGTCTGTGTGTCCGCTCTGTCTCCAGCACCAGCACGAAATATCGTTTGATATGTTTTCCTTTTTTGCCTTCGCTTTGTTTTCGCCTCCGCGCCCGCTTTGTTCCGCGGTCAATGATAAATTAGCTCACTTTGGGCGCACAGCACGAGCGAACACGGGCGGTTCGAGCTGGGTGGCATCGACGCTGGTACCGGTACCGCTGCACAGACCCCGGCACTGGTGCGCTCCTAGTGTTGCATTATTTAATTAGTGCTACTGAATGATCAGCTCATTACCATGGTGCCAGTGTCGGGGATCGTTAGTGCAAATGGCGCACCGTTGTCATGGGAGCGCGTTCGAGTTGCGCTCATCCGGACAGTATCGGTAGCGGAGTTTGCATATTTATAGCTGGCACCTGGAACGGGAGTGGAATGGAAAGTGGGAATTTATTAGCGAGCAGTAATTGGTATCACATACATTTCTGCTTTGAAAATATATGGTGAATGACACATAAGACACAGGAGAAGGAGCGTGATGGTCAATCTTCACTAGCAAGAATTGTTTGAATCTAAGGTAGTATCAACAAGAATTAGCAGGTCAATGTCAGAATCAACGAACTTTTTTGGGATTGATCTACTATGCCAGCACTATTGCTTAGGTATATAAAAGTATAAAACATCTTTTAATCCACCAGCACCAGGGCCGATCTGGTGGTACAGCCGTCAACTCGTGCGATTTAACAAAATGTCCGTCATGGGTACAAGCCCCGAATAGGGAACGTGCCCCCATACGTGGGACATACTGCTATGGTAATAAATAAATGGTACAGAGGCAGGCCTTGACAGACAGCGGTTGTTGTGCCCAAGAAGAAGAAGAAGAAGAAGAAGAATCTATCAACATAAGGTTTCGTACGAGAAAAAAACATTCCAAATAATGAACATTCAAAATCACAAAATAATCCCAGAAAGAGCTTCATTTAATGTACCAGTTGTAATTTTTTTGTTTCAAATAACCCAACAATTTTTCATTTTATTTATTACTTTTATTTATCGAATGTGTATTAAATAGCAACAGTATTGATCAGTATAGAAACAGTAACAGTATTGATGATACCATAAAAAAGTGCTAAAAAGTGCTTCATAATACCATTTAAATGTACTAAAATGGTTGCTCATTCTTATTAGAATGACTGAACAATACCAAATCTAACTAAATCGTTCAAAACATTTGACAAAGGTAAGTACATCACTGCTTATTCATGTTTAATACATTACGCTCGGTAGATACGTTTAATAAAATCCGAAATATTTTTTTTAAAATCATAAAATTGTATTGAAAATATGATTGCATCTAATTCAAAACATTCATAGAATTCAATAATTCAAGCGAACTTTCATGTCCCATTATTAAATAATGCTAATGATATCCTACAAACACATTGAAAGTATAAGTCACTTCTTTTATCACAAATCACATTCCTCAAACACATAGCGTTAACTCGATGCTAATTGTATTTACTGCTTTGAAATGATATTCCAAAACATCAATTTGTCGAACGAAATCGTCGAACCTTATTAACATAACTTTTTTTTTAAAGACCGGTTTCAATAAGCAGATGCAAAAGCTGTTCAATTCATATGATACACGGCTTCTAGTTTGCGATTCGCTCTACATCCGCACGGCAGAACCCTCCCCACCACCTCAAACCGTGTGAAAAGTTAGCGCCCACGTTAAGCTAAACCGTTAACAGCAGCAGCAGCCCGAACGCCGATTATGGATGGAAATGGGAAATTTATCAACCTTTCTGCCGTTCGGCAGGTCGGTGCGGTGATTTATTTTTAACAATGCGCCCAAACGATGATGGATTTTTTTTTGTGCCGCTCCCGCTCATACCGCTTTATGGGGGAAATTCAATCAACGACACAGCAAACGTGCCCGCTTGTTGATGTGTGAAATGGCATTAGAATGTGGGGCGGCGCAAAGCAAATGGGGATGGTATGGAGAAAATGCAAAGGTAAATTTTCGCCGCATTTTTTTGTGGTTGAAAATTCGCACTCGACAGCAAACGCAGGTAACCCGAAGCAGGGGCACCCATAAACACACTCGCAGTGGAAAAGCCAACGGCCCTTTTATCCAACGTCCTTGCAACCGGATTGATGAAGGGAAAGGGATATGGAGTTGGTATGAAAATTGGTTTGAAAGTCTTTACAGCATGCCTGACGGTGCCAATTTCACAGACGGGGATTGCTTGCTGCTCTACACATATGCTGTGGAAATTAGTACACGCTTCCATTGAAAGCTAAGCCCACGAATGGCAATTGAGCTCAATCGCAAGGGAATAATTGTAAATTAAAAGTACCATAATTGTTCACAAGCATCCCTTAGTCGCGCTACATCTCGCGCAAGTGTTTACTGGTACCTCATAAAATGCAGGTAGTAATGTACAGCGAAAGTGCTCACACTTCCGGTTTTATGTAGAAACAGCAAGCTAGCAAAGCAATGTGCACCTCCCGCGGTTTGGTGTTGAAGTGTTCACAACCGGAGGAGTTTGTTTCATACCTTTCACTTCCACTTCCGCTTACAGCAAACTTTGTTGCTGTGGGTTTCAAAAATTCTTTCAATGCGAAGGTCGACTTCATGATGCCTAAAGCATCAGCAAACGATACGGCAACAGAGTAGCGCCAGAGTTGCGAAAGGAGAGAGAGAAAAAAAAACAACCAAAGATCCCATACACCGATCAAATGTTGAAATAATTACTTTTCTCAAAAGCTCTTTCAAAGGACTTTTAATTAATTCCGTACGCGGGTGCGGACGGATGGCACGCATGGAGGGCGGGCGACTCTGCTTGACTAAGAAGCTCGCACACCGGTTCGCCACATCCTGAGTACGTTTCAGCAGAAAACCATTCAGTTAAGCGCTGCATTTCATAAGCACTCCGTAACGCCCGCGGTGCCCTTGGTGCCGAAGGTGAGCCTCCTCCGCGGGGGGGGCCAAAAGGAATCCTAGACGACGTTTAACCTTCGACGCAGAAAGTATAGTAACACAGAGAAAGAGTGCACACAAGCGCCGGTGAATGTGAATAAAGTCGCGGTAAGGCAGAAAGCAACGAAGGAAGTGCCGCACACAAAACGAAAACAAGCCCCGGCTGGTAGAAAGGAAAGCGTTATGTGTCACGCGAGTTGTTGCCGTTCTCTCGGTTTCACTCCCTCTCCTCTTTCATAGTCTTCAGTGAAGTGAAGGATAATATCTTTCGTCAAACCAGCTCCACTTCCTGCCTGGATGCTGGAACTGCATACACGCGAACGCAGCGGTGCACACGACCACTCAGGGTCGGCGAGACGGGAAAGACATTCATAACCGATTGCCGCTCCGGGTCCGGTGAGTGTCATGAGAAGGGGAAGGGACGGACAGGGTGTGTACATACTCCCCTACCAGGAAAGGCTCTCGGGCTGGATGGGATGCCAACTTGGTTACGTAAAAATAAATGCATATGTAATGAAGCGCATAATCGCTACTCCCTGTGTCCGTTTGGTCCCTCCTGCGCGGCAGCAAGCCCAACCGCCCCGTTCCGTTTGTCGGTGGCATCGTGTTCAGGGCTGCAGAAATGAATCCTTCAGCGTCCATTCCCCCGTGCCTCGCACCTTCAACCACAGCGCAACGATGTGCCGATGATGATGTAGCCGAGCGACGATGCTGCTGCTGCTGCTGCGAATAAGGTGTATGATTGCCGGTCCCGTTGACAGCCGGTGGACTGAATGTGGAATGCGCCACATCCCCGTAGGGGTTGATTTTGTGCGCGAGCTTGTGCAAATGAAGCGAAGCGTGAAATAAAATGTGTGTGTGTGTGTGTGTGTGTGTGTGTGTGTGTGTTTGTGTAACTTTTTTTTTTCTTGCGCTGCAAGTTGGAACCACTTTGCAAAGCCCTTGAAAACAGTGGCACATTAGTTTGGGTCGGGAAGGTACTTGATGGGGCGGCTGGTGGCTTGAGGCTTTTATGTAAAGATTTCCCAACCCAACCGCGATGCCTCATAATCGGGAAGGACCTGCAGCACACGGAGAGGTTGAAGTTTGAATGAGGCCACTTTTCATGGTACCAGTTTTTTTTGTGGTTTTGTTCCTTTCTTGCCATTTGAGCTCCAAACTCATGGATGCGCCAAGATGCTGCGGCTGTCCGTATCAGGTGCATTCCGGGCGGTGCACAATTGTGGTTGCATTTTCTGTGTCGCTGCACCGCTTCATAAATATTAATAAGCCGTTGATCAAAAGGCTCCTGTCGGCGGCATGTAAGGAAGGCAGGGGTCCGACAGAGATGCCAAACCGTGTGGGAATTGTAGCACTGCCTAGGGACTGGTGGACAAATGCAGGTCCGAAGCGGAAAGTGAGCCTTTTCCTGCTCGTTACTTTAGCAGCAGCAATTGGTTCGATGACAGTATCCAGCGCACCTTAAAGTTTCGATGCGCTCGATGGCGGCTTATGGATGGTCGCTCTTTTTTTATTGTGGCCTTGTACCTTGTGCGGCTGTACCTGGCGGTCACTTTGTGCGGCCAGCTGTGCTTCACTGTGCTGTGGTTTGAAAGCTATTGCAAAAGCCTTAGGGTACTTGTTCGGTGTGCTGAAGGATTACTGGCAGCACGAGATGATGCAATAGATTAGAAAGGATAAGAGTGGGTCTGAGTGGATGAGTTCCCTTTTACCATTTCTTAATTGGATCCACAGGCTCTTTGTCGGGAGTGGAGTGGAGTTTCTTGTGACTTGTAGGGCTGGATTATAACCAAGTGCTTCGCTTCAGATTATGGAAGGACAAGTGATCCCGATTGCATTTACCGCAGTGCTAGTGCAAAGTGAACAGCGATACTTTTTACACATAGCGTGCATGTACAATTTAATGTTCAAGCCATATTTTGTCATTAGGTTCTAGGGGCGTTTGTGTGCGTTAAAAAAACAGATCGTAAAATTGCAGCATCACCAACCAGAGTGGGATCACTATCAGGGGCCAACATCCGCCATTAGAAGTGCTCCTCTGCATAGTTTGCAATAAATAATAAAATTTGTACATAAAAGTACATAATTTATCACCTTTCCACCGTAACCTTGTGTGGTAGCGAAAGGTGGGAAAATTCTAATGCACATCGCATTTTTTTGGTTTGTATTGCTTGCTGTTGTAAACGCTTGTGCTTGTACATGATTGCAAATTTCCGTCTCACACACTTGCATACGCACCGCCTGTTCATGCCAGCACGCTGACGTTATTTCGGTCCAGACGGAGCCAGAATTTATTGCACCGATCGAGCACGAAGCAAACGCCCGTCGCATCCGTTGGTTGTGTATGAGTGTCTGTGTGTGGTTTTGCCTGAACTTTGTAATAAAATGCGCAATAAATATAAACCTGACGGTTTAAGTGAATGTTTGCTCCCAACGCATCTGGTGTGTCTTTCGCACTCTCTCTCTCTCTCTCTCTCGCCCTCTTGCTCCGTTGTTTTTATAGCGGCGTCTATTGAATTGCTTTGTCGTGCTGAAGTGCGACCACAAATCGTACACGCGTGCAGCTAACTGTATTGCACTAAATTGCATTTACATACGTGTGTTGTGATCTTGCCCCGGTGATAAACCACTGTCCCTTTGATGCTCCGTTCATCACATAATCGTGGATTAGTGAGTTAAATTTGCTGCACCGGGTCCGTCTAAAGCCCTACGGCTCGGGCATGATTAACCGGGAGATTGGGGCCTGTTAATTTGATACTCATTTTACGATCATTTCACCAAAGAAGAGGGAGGAGAAGGTGGGCCAACGCAAAGCAAAAGCTCTTGCGCCGTATCGGACCATTATTAGAAGGGGGCTGATAGGGCTGCGGTACCGGTCCAACCCGTCAGTGTGGTACAGAACCGTTGCCGTTAATTGCTGCCAGATGGTTCATGTTTATATGCGCTTTGGTGGGATTTTACAACTCAATTAAAGCTTATGGCGAAGTAAACTGGTGGTATTGTACCGTACTGATGAGTGGCAATTGATGATACCGTAACGGGGATTTGTAAATGTTCATTTAAGATCACTGCTTAATGCGTGCGAACGCTCGAGTGTTGGTGATAGCAGATAAAATTGAATACTAAGCCCATGATCGGTCTGCAATCAATATCAAGCATGACAGACATGAATGATTTTGTACTTATTTTAGTGTAGCAGAACACAGAGTGGTGTCGTTATTAATGATGCTTCTGGTGGACTTTTAATGAGTTCCTGATTATTTACATCAAGCCTTAGTCACGTACAGGCTTTGGAACAACGGTTATGTTACATCTTCCTGGACTATTTCCATGATCGTTTTAATAGTTAATGGGTTATTAAAAAAGACAGCGCGATTCCAATGTGCCTCTTATTTCCAAGGAGCACATCAATAGAAACTGATATCTACCAATACTAGACGTGAAATTGGTCCTAAGCCAATATAGGTCCTAAAAATGATCCATACCAGCACTTGAAGTAATCCTAAACTCATGCCGTACCCCTGTAACTTATACGGGTACTCTCTGGTACCTGAACTAATACTGAATGCATTACTGATTCTGAAACTGATACTGAACTTCAGGAAATCGAAGGACTGAACTCATACTGTATCTGGAACCGATATCAGTCCTGAAAATGAGACTGAACCTAAACCTGCATCTAACACTGGAGACATATTGGTCCTGGAACTGATCCAAACTCTATAGAACCTCGAATTGGTTCTGAACACCTGGTCCGAGCTCCGAGCCATGATCCTGAATCCTATCTTTGCCAGACAAGTAGCTGAATTCCCATACCAGTCCCTTCGGAATTTATAATTATTGGAGTTGCATTCTATTTTATTATTGTACAAAAACTCCTGTCTTTTCCAAAAAATGTGTTCCGTTACACTACTGAAGAAAAAATAGTGAAATTTAAATAAGCAATACTTTGATTTAGGGCCCGAAGCTAAAAAATAAAAAAGTTCATATAAAACATCTACTCAACTGAGATATAGAATAATTTACACCCTTAATCCACACCCTCCTCTATGCCGAAAATTTACAACAACCACATCACTCGTGCTACAGTGACCTTTACAAACTATGAAGGAAAAAACACACACACACAAACAAAAAATCAACTCCACCATCGTTGTCGGAGGTGACAGCGTAACAAGCACACTGCACCTTACAATAGAGTGGCGAGTTTTGCAGCTGCAAGATCTGAAACCGTACACTATCGACGTGTGCTCCCGCAACCGCAGCCGGTTGCTGTGGCCTGTATGCGGCGGTGTGCTTGTTGTGTTTATTTACCCGCCCTTTCCGCGACCTGCCCAAAACGGAAGCGTCAAGTTGTAAGCCATCCACCACACCCCGCTCCTGCGGTTTGAGACAACGAGAGAACCAAACGAGTGGCTTTGACCGACCAACTACAAGGGTGCGGAATGAGCCGGGTGTATGCCATTTTTACACAAGTAAGTGCGAGCTGATCGACAAACAAGCGGCAACGACAGCGCCAACGAGCGCGAAACGATTGCTCGTAGCGAATCTGTCACGATGGCGCGCCTGTCATGTTAGCTGCGGTTAGCAGCTTGTTAAAGTGGTGCAAAGGGAGCAAAGTTTATCCGAGCAGGGCGTCTTCCCGGCCCCGGCCAACGGCACTCCGCCCGACGGACGCACTTAATGAGCACACGCTTCAACCCCCAGCACCGGGGGCGTTCAGCGGTTCCGCCACCAAAATGCCGCCGTTTTGGGGGCGCAGTGGCAGGCAGCACGGACGGAATAACCGGAACCGTGAATGAATAGGCAAAATGAAGCAGTTTGCAGATTTGTGCTGGCCGCCCGCGCATGCTGCCTTACCGTTTCCCCAGCGTCATGTTTCGTCCACAGCATAAACTTGCCTTTCCGATTGCTTCATGCCGTGCGAGCAGTCGCTCGCTGCTCAAGATCTCGGTTTCAAGTGCTCAAGCACTCGACGCGTCAACACTTCGGCGAGCATCTTCTCCGACAGCTTCTCGGGCTCGGTTTACCAGCTCCAGCTCGGTTCCGGTCGCTCAGAGCTGCTGCCCCTCGCGCACACGTACGGTTGATTGAACGAATATTTTTAAAGTTTGACCACATTTTCGGCGTTCACCATTCGCGCCTGCTCACATGGCACTCCGCATGGAGTGCGCCGCAGTTGTCAGCATTGTACATCATCATCCGCGCGAGTGCTTCACGCGCAACACACAACAATCGACGCACGGTAAACAGCGATGACGTCAGCTTGACGCCGCCTAACGCCGCGTAGCACTGCGTTAACGTGCAGGCGTGCTCGAGCGGTCGCGGTCCTGCTTCCGGCGGCAAATGCTGATCATCAGCGGGTATCGACATTTCACTCTCGGTTGGGTTTAAAAATAAATGCGCCCCTCGAAACGGGCCGAGTTGTTGCACCTGTTGTTGTTGTGCCTTCATTTTTTGCTTTTTGTATGCCAAATGCCATTTTCGATTATGCCAGTGTGCACATTTTGGTACACCGTGCCGGGCCGGGCAGCATGCTGCAATTCGTCCAATCGAATCCGTTTTGATCCGGAAGGGAAAGTCACAGTGTCAGGTATAGGCAAAGCGATTTACCGAAAACCGCGTTAGTGTGACCGTTTGCTGGCTGGTTTGGTGAATAATTTCTCGAGATAAAATCTTGGCATCGTTCCACCGGCCAGTTGCCGCGTGTAATTTAACACCATCAGCGCCCGGGTCCATTGGGGTTGGACCGCTTCGCACAGCAAAACCGCAAGACCGTGCGCCGAAACCGAAAGCACGGTAAAATACAACACCTGTACGGTGTGGATGCAACCGAATCGGATTGGCAGCGTACCAAGCCGGGAATGTGATCGCTCCCCCAGTTTGCTCTACATGCCCCCCTTCTTCTCCTCCTCACCTATGAGAGGTTGGGTCGCGGCAAACAGGGTCTCTCGCTCGGTTCACTCGCTGGCGCACAGTGCAGAATGTACTTATTGCAGTGTTGCTTTTTTTGTTCAAATTTAATTTAGTTTCTACACACACACACACACACACACACACGAACCCGCGCGTGCGACGAATGTGAAGTGATAATTGAACGATATGCGGGTTGGCAGCAGTGATCCTCCGTGCCCCATGTGGCTTGCCGTAATAAGCGCCAAGTGTGCGGATCGTGTGTTGATGCTAACAGCGAAATGTGATCTTTGCTGTGCAACGTGCAGCCCGCAATTTGTACGCTGTTTGAAGGTCCGCTGCTGTCTGGGATGTGATTTTTATGATCTTTAATTGTTGGCAGATCAACGTAGCTGGGAAGACACAAGCCACTAACAAGGTGGTATTTTACGGCGGAACACTCTCCCTCTCGGTGAGGCATTAAATGCGAAAGTGGCAATTGTAACTGCTAACAAGTAAACTACACGCTAATCATCGAACACATAGAACAATATTTTTGCATTAAAGTCGCAGTTTAAGTAAAGAATTTGGTAATTTGATAATGCGTTAAAATCAAAAGTAAACGAAAGAAAGCGCAAAAGACACGAAAAACCCATTAGAATTTCAGTTGTTTTATTTCTATTTCACATTAGCGCTCTCAATCCGGTACGTAGTGCTCGTTAACCGAGATTGTTTCAAGTTCAGATCCGAGTTGAGCTACTCTATAAGTTTAGCGGATCTAATTCCGTTTCTATGGGTTAGTGACACTCTCTCTAATTTGGATGTTGAAATATTTTTGCTCGCTGCTACCTCAAGGTGTGGTGCGCTTGGCTTATTGGAAAAGAGTTACATTTCAACTGAATTGATGTACAATATTGGCTATTGACAAGTGAAATTTTCCATAGGACATCTAACAGGTGATAAGTTATCAGTACAAAAGGCTTGTATGTATATGACGAGCTTGATTCATCTAGTGTTTCGATAACGTAGTGACACGTATAGGTTTCATTGTATAAAACTGTTTGGAATAAATGCATTGCCTTCAATTAATTTTTCAATTAAATTGGATCTCACAAATCTGATGGTTTGTGTTGTCGTGTTCTCCCACCGCACAAATGTTCGACTCAACTCAATTCCTTTCATTAGACTGGTTTGAGTTTTCTATAGCAACGCTTTTTGTTCACATTTATTCAAGCTTTTTTTTCTGCAAAACGGGCTCAATATAAAGCGACAGAATATTTAAACAATGCATTTTGGATTTGAACCTACTATTCCAATGAAGTTTGAGTGGAAACAATGCATATTTTAATACAGAGTAGGAAATTAATCTTATTTTAGGATATTAGCTTTACCAGTCATAGAATGAAATTGTTCATTTCACAATATAAAAAGATTGCAAAGAATGCAAAGCTGATACGCAACACATCGCGACAGAAGTTTGATCGTAGGGACATACAGTACACCAGTTGCGTTATTGTGTAGTGTTTGCATAGCTTTAGTGATAACAGTTCTTTCAATTACTCCCGAAACCAATTGATTTTGCTGCATTAAGAAAACTGTCGTCATTTCGCCAGCAACAGCCACCGAATCACACACACACACACATTCTGATAGGAAGCTTCCTTGAATTAAATTGCGGAACCTTTTAACTTCTCAAGCCACTTTTACTCTCCTACCCAGCAAAGTACAAATATCTTTGAAGCAAGCGAGCAACGTGGCCGGGGTAAGAGCCAGTACCCCATCAGCGTAAACGTAAACTTAACGAACAACAGCACCATCGGAACTAACAATTACATAAACTTTGGCCGTATCCCATTGCCCCATTCCGAAACCATTCCAATTTAATGGCTCGTTGCACGGTCCTCGCTTGCCGATTGGTTCGTGCGCTGGCTAATGTCGTTCCCCCTGGCCGCCTCGTGACTACGGACGGTGGGGGGGGGGGGTTTAAGGGTGGGTTTTGTTTTTTTTAATACCAAAACGCCCACTCCGTTGAAAAGCGACCCAAAGCGTGCACGGGGCTGGGCTGGTGAACGGTGGTCAGGCCAGGACACACAACATCTCAACATTTATGAGTCCATAAAATTTATCAATGCTGACTGGAAAAGTTCAAACATTGACCGACCGACAGCGTGCCAGTTCCGTGACCCATCGGGCACACACACTCTCTCTATCTCTCTCACACTTGCTCTCTTTTTTCCTACCGAACTTCCTGAGCTGTTTCGAGTGGAGCTCACGTTTCGAGTTTGACCTATCGTGATGAGGGGGGTAGATGGAGGTAAAGAAGTAAGAGTAGAAGAAAAAAAAACATCTGACCCCGGAGGTGAACTGCTTAAAAATAGCGCCAGACTTGTTTTCCTAGCCGAGATTGTTCGCAACACACACGCACACAAACTCATGCGCGTACACAAACAGTCAGTATGGGGGTGAGTTTTCTGTTTATGTTGTGCTCGTCCATGGTTCTTCCGAGCAACCGATGCAAAGTCGATCTTTTTTGAGTTTAGATGTACAATAAAAATGGATCCCATGAAAAAAAGAGCAAAACAGAATAATCTACAGAAGCAAAAATCAACCCGCGAAATATCCCGAACCCGTGTACCGAAGACTGAAGGGAAGGGAAACGCTCAGAAGGAGTTACTACGGTGCGTTGTGCACCGTATGATCTGATGTAAACAATAAACCGCTCCACCGCCTACCGTGTCGCTCCGTGCGGTTGGTGCACTTTTTGATGCCGTAAACCCGCGCGAGCAATGGGAAGGGAAGGGAGTAGAGCGGAACGGTACACAAATCTGGCAACCATATCGGACCGGCCCCGACCGGCACCACCGGGGGAGGGGAGAGATTGCCACGGTGTGTAGTACATTATTTTTGCCTTTTGTTTTGACAGCTTGAAAATTTATAATGCTTTCGCTCCGGGGGATGGATGATGATCGCGGCGCTCTGCCCAATGCCCGGAGTGCAACAGGTGAGAAAATGGACCTGCCCCGGGCGATCCGTGCGGTCGAGGGATGCAAAGGCGTGTGAACCTTTTGCGCTTCATGTCGTTCATTTTTATTTCAATCGTGACGCTGACCAGGTCAAGAAAAAATTGGACGAGCATAGCGGAACAAGAAGCATAAAAAAAACATTGCACGAAAATCGTTAAACTGCCATGGAGCAACTGTGTGTGTGTGTGTGTGTGAGTGTGGAAGGGGAAAAAAGTATATCTATCCCGGTTCGCGCTGTTGGAAAAGATGGAAAATGGGTGCGCTGATTGACAGGCCGGCGATAGGTTGTGCTGAAATGTGAGACAGTTTAATGTGCCGCTTAAATTTGTTACACAAACAGTAATCACTAATCTATCAACCGTGGCCGATGGAACAGGGATGGGAGTTGATGGGTGATTTTTCGTCCGGTCGTTTCGGGAGTTTTTCACTGTTGGTCAAATTGGTTTGGCGCACGCAGGAGCAGTTACGCTTACTTTACTTACCAACATGTATTTTAAGGAACAGCATGCGCTACAGTGCCAAAGGATCAAAATGTAAGAGGCTTACAGTGTGAAAGATGCAGGCAAGAAGCGGTACAAATGTATGGTTCTCGTTGTGGAGTTGTCACGCTTTAGACTTAATGTCACAACTAACCTCACACCCATTTTCCACGTTAAAGGTTGTGAGGTGGGTTTGTAGAGCGGGGTTCACATCACTCTTTAGCTCTCTCAAATACCCTCTTCGTTTTGTAAAAGCAAGACGTGTCCAAAAAGGGATACCCTTGATTGAAATTGATGGCTGGCTGCCAGTGGCAGGATCGTATCGTAGACCACAAAATTAATTTCCCTCGTTCAATACGCTGCATTTGTCATCTTTCAGCGGTTTCGGTTTGATCGATAAAGTTCAAACGAATGTATAACGTAGAAGGTAGCCCATGTGTCTCGTGTGCGTTATGGCAAACTGTGTTAAGCGACCCCTCTGTGTCGACCTATGTTAAACAAGCAAGTAAGCTCAAATAATTAAAATGTTGCACTGTCAAACACATCAAAGAGTGGTGCACCCGCAATGCCGTACATAAATTTAGTCAAACGCGAGTGAAATGTATTGAAGTACAATGTCGAGATAGGATACATAACTCTGACAAATGAATTATGTAGCGTGTATTTTTCAAAGATGATTGGCATTGCAATTGAACATATGAAATAAAATAAACTGTCTTAAAAAATATATTATCAACACTGCATGTATATTATTCAAACAGCAATTAGTACAGTTGCTGACAGCTTCAACTTTCTACAAGGATTAAGAGGCATTTAAATAATTGAACAACATGTTTCTCTATAGTTCATTCCCCATCAAGCGGTTTCATGTGAATGACACAGAGCAAACAAATCACACATCACATTCATTTTAATCCATATTCATTCTACGCTGTTTATTAAATACTCCCTTAAACATTAAAAAAAACTGAAAAAAAAGATTGCTGCAGCTACAGCACAAATATAAATAAAAGATTTAACTACCCAAAACCATCTACCAGTAAAACGGCCACCAGGCGTCTCCATCAATCACGCCAACGCGCTTACGCTATTTCCTTCTCCCTCCCTGTCTCGTTTCAGAGTTGCGGAACAAATTCACCCGGCGGTCAAAATGTCAACCAGCGCGTGTCATAATCGTTATTACTGTCACCATGTCTTTCTCTCTCTCTCTGCTTTGCCGTCGGTTGAATCCACTGGCAAAGTGCGAAGTATCGCCTCTTATATCAACCCTCTAATGAATATCATCATTTGCCAGTTAATTACCGTCTAGTTAAGCCATTCCGACACCGTTCCAGTGGGGTCCACCCTGGGCGCTGTTGTTATGACACATGTGAGCGATGCCTCCGGGCTAGGGAAACGGCACCCGGGCACACTCAGAAAATCATCGATGGAAATCAGCACACCATAAATCACCCTGACCGTGAAAATCGAAAGCCAACCATGGCACGGCAGACCCTGTGGCCTGTTTTGCCAGTTACGCAGACCACACAAAAAAAAGGAAAAAGAAGAAGACAAGGAATATGAAAACAAAAAACGACAACAACAGTTGTCGACTAGATAAATTGCTCCCATTTCATCGGACCTGTGCCATCGATCATCGCAAGCCCGCCCGCAAGCAAGAAAACCCCGGCCGTGCAGTGTGAGACAAGACCGGCTGCGGACTGTGCAACCTGCTTCATCACTTGTACCCCTGCCCCAGTCCCCTAGTATGCCATCGGGGCCACAACCTGACAAAGATGGTTAGTCAATGATGACATCGGGCTGCCCTGACGGCCCGGGAATGCAAACGAGACGAGCCCGCGAGTGGTACGAAACACGCGGCGCACGGGAGCAACGAAGTTCGCGGCACGATTACCCACGAAATCTCAATTTCGCTTTGGCATCGAGCCGTGCCGTGGTTTGACAGCGTATAAAATTCCCCGCCGACCGGGCAACATCCTCCACGCTCCTCGTTGAGCAAACAGCAGCAGCAGCAGCAGCAGCCGAAGCAGTACGGGTGCTGGGTTGAGTTTTCCGTCGCAATCCATTCGCTGCTGGGAAAGGAGGGTGGTCTGTGTTGGCAAGTACGGGGAGGAGTACACAACACAACCATCCTTTCGTGGCGGACCCTCGTTTAGACAGTGTGTGTGTGTTTGTGGTTGTGTTTCGTGGATTGGTTGGGAGCAGGGTGGCGAGCTGGCTGCATTTAATTATTTCTCTTAACAACGGCCCGGTGCTGGGGTCGGCCGGGGGCGGCCGCCACACCACTGCCAGCCGGATGTCTTGCGGCTGTGTGCCGCTTTTATTATGCTGTCATGTATTTGGCGGCCGACAAACACTCACTCGCATACACAAACACACCAATGCGGTGGGCACGCGAACCGAAGGATTGGCACTGTGATGAGCGATCGGTTTGTTTAAATTGCGAGAATCAATTCGAAAATAAATACCATTTCCGTTTTCGTTTTCGATTTCGTTCAGGCGGTTGGGAACGGTTTGGGGGAAGAAAAAAAAACAGTTTGCTCATGGAAATTAGGTCGCGCGGTAGAGCAAAAGCGTGCAGTTGAGCGTGTGTACACAAGAGAGCAGTAAAATAGATTAATGCAAAAATGGCACATTGATGAACAGGCAACTAGCTGGACAGTTTTTCCGTAGCGAAAACCATTAAGTATTCAACAGAAGATGAATACAATGAATCGAGCTGCAAATGAGATGATTGTGGACTATTCTTCAAGCGTTTTTTTGGAATATAAAACATTGAATCATGTTGCAATTGCAACAAGTGGTAGATTACTACCTTTTTGGTCAGGTCTATTACCTAGCGAGATTATTTTGAGCTTAAACAACCAAATATCAACAATTAATATGCAATCGATATTGTGACCGACCGGAGAGACATTTACAGTTGTTTTTATATACAAATTGATGTACAGATTCACCATACTTTTGATGACCGGTCGCAGTGCCCGATAACACATCCCCCCCCCTCACCCCCCAAACCATTCGAGCGGTTTCGGTGTGCCATTGGTGTGCCTTATCTAAATGCGTTCCCAAAACTCGGCCGCACTTGTGTTCCACGGAACGAGACACCTGACGTCATTAATGAAACTCCTTTCAGAGAAGCGTGTAAACGGTACTGTGCACATTCATAATGCTTCGGTAGCTTTCCGGGCGTACCGGGCGTCCCCCGAAAGACGGTACGGGTCTAACCCGGTGCTCGGAGCCAGCCTTCACGTAGCGCAACTGTTGCTACGCTGGTTGGAGGCTTCCGGGAAGAGTTTGTTTCGCCCCAGCCCCAGCGAGTGTGAACGGGTGAGCGCGTTTTCGAGGTGATCCGATTTGTCACACAGGACGCACCAGTCCCAGATGGCAGACGGACGATCTCGAATCCCGGCCGCATTACACGGTTCGTACAGTTTCCGCTTCATTTGACCGCCAAGCCCGATGAGGAGGAATGAAATACATACACACACACACACACACACACACTCATAAGATGCCCGGACAAATCCGGCCGATAACACCATCGTCGACCACTGTGGAACCATTTTTGTTTTGGTTTGGTTCGAGTTTTGTTCGGGGTCGAGTTTTCACACAGCTTCCACTTGTTCCCGCACAATCTGGGACGTTGCTTTTTTTTGCTCTATTTGGCTCTCCCTTTCTCTCTTTCGCTTTCTCGCTCGTCAGTTCAGCAATAAGCAATACACATCCGTTCTGGGCAGCTAGCCCGCACGGTCCCGCCCGGCGTGAGAGTCGGCAGCAGCTGCTCCGAGCCCGGGCCGTCGTCGATATTTTCCATTCCATCAAACACGGAACCATCAACAAACCCCCTTGCCCAGGCAGCCGGACCGGAGGGTGTGTGAGCTGGCCGGGAGGCTGGTCGGTACCGATCGTCTCACTCGCCTGGGTGAACTACACACAGCCGTTCCCTGTTCCCTGCAGCTCCGCTACCCGCTGGCACTTGCCTGACCGTGGACGGGCTTTGCCAGCCCCATGGAAATTGTGTCACTTTAAGTGTTTTTGCTGCCTTTCTCCGTTTCCTTTTGAACACGCCAGGACACATCACAAACACACGTACACTAGCGAGCAAGGATCTTTGTTACCTCCCCTGTCCATCGTTATAGCTTCCTTCGCTCTCCGTTTGGTCAAAGCGTTGGGTACTGTTGCAAACTACTACAACTACGAATGGCCCTACGACTAGGGAGAGTGTGAGCGTAGTGTTTTTTTTTTTTTTACCGAAGCATTCTTCCCAGACGACGACGGCTAACGCGGGCATCTGCTGCAAAGCAACGGAGCAAATGAAGGATACGGTCCGTTTTTCCCGTACCCGAAACCACTTAAGAGGCACGGCAATGGTGGAATGGAAAGGCACACCAGCGCACAATGAACGCTTGCCGCGAGCGAAATGTCCAAAAAAGGTGTTGTGTTTGGTAATACATTATTTATAAATTAAATACAATGCTCCTCTCCATTCAATCCTTTGTACAAGGTTACAATCTCGATCGAGTAGCACACTGTTGCATAAATGTTTTCATATCGTCATACAATAGTAGATTCATTCGTCCCAAACAGCTCACTGTGCGGGGAGCGGGAGCACACGCTAGCAGATCTTTGCGCCCGTTTCGGAAATGGACAATGTTTATTCGGTTGCTGGTGATTCTTGAACCGGGCGGGGGAGGGAGGGTTGATCCCACCCCCTACGGGTGGGAATAGAGCCACCCGCGCGGCTAGATAGTGGAGCCACTATCGAACGTGGTGGGCAAGCGGTAGCTGTTGGCCAGTAGCTTGTAGCTATGGTAGTAGGGCCGTGGCTTTACCCGATTGACCCTTTTCACTTTTCACTTGCTTGGCGTTGCTAGCGAAACGAACAACGCACCAAGACGCACACGGAAGGAGAAAACATCGAGCAACATCGAGGGGGAGGGTTTTGTCTATTGGTGTTTGTGTGCGAAGTAGCCTTTTCTTCCCAGCCAATCCTAGAATGTCCGGAACGGGTGGGGGGGGGAGGCAATAGACGCCCCGTACATCGTTCGTTAAGCTAAGTGAACATAATAAACGGTACGTAACATAAACATACACAACCTTTCACACCTCTCTCTCTCTCTCTCTCTCTCTCTCTCTCTCGCTCTCATGGGGGTGAAATTGTAGGGTGCGTTCGCGTCGGTTCACCGTGGGGGAGAGTCACGCTCCCTCCCACTCCTCTAGCAAAGGCGGGACGCCATGAAACAATAAGCTTGATTCGGGTGGGTTAAGCAACCCGATAGTTGCGTGGGTGGCTGTGACTGGATGGGATTCCGCGAAAGCGGAAAAGAAATGAATCAAACCGCCAGACCGTCAAAGACCGTCTTCCACTGCTGCTGCTTGCGGTGGTGGTGGGTTCGTTGTGTGTATGTGTTTTTTTAATGTTTTGTTTGTATCCCGGAAGCTGTATGGCATACCTGAACGCTGCCCTGTGCCGTCGTCCTTCGCAAAATGCTCCGGGATAAATGGTTTCTGGATTGCGTTTGCTGGCGCTGACACTAATGGGGACAACTTTTCCCTCCACGTGGCACGGTGTAGCAGCCACGTGCGAGACCAGGAGGCTGTGCTTTTCCCCCTTTACTGCTGTTTCACACGAGCAGTACGTGTATACACATTGAACGGGCCAGCTCGCTCATACATACACTCACTCACAAACGCACGCGATGGAAATGGAATTGTAATGAAATCAAAATTGAAAAACGCTTTTGTGCACACGTTTCAATTTTCTGTTTTGCTGCTCACCTCAAAACTAGCGCACTCACCAATGATCGTACAAACACTAGCAAGCACTATCACACATACGCACGCGGTCAAGGGAACGAAACGGGGTGGAATCGCCCCTTCTTCCTCCCAGCACGGTCGTAAATCTTAACCTCCCCCACCCTCTCCCGGAAGCTCCCACACTTCCACGGAACCAACTGTTGGTAGCGGAGGCAGAGGCACCGAACTAAAACCCGAACCCGTGTGCGACTGTGCTGATAGGGTAATTCAATTAAACATCACTCCCTGCTCAAAATCCACCAACTGCGGGCACGGCCTCACGGGTGCGAAGGGATGTAAATCCGAGCGCAGACGGAGCGGGCGAAATCTGCCCGTGAAACAGCTCCTGCTGGAGCCTGTTTATTCAACGCAACCTTACACTAAACGCACTCAAACACACAAACACACACACTCGCTCAAACTGGACGTCTCACTGGGTAGACGATGGCGCTGGTAAGCAGGTACTAAAGCAGGGCCGCAGCAGCAGCCAGCCAGCCAACCAGTCAGGACACTCGCAGGACGCGCACGACACTCGACGAAAGCCCCGTAGTCTGGTCCGTATCGCACGAGCTGCTCACCGTAACTGAACGCGAGTTCGTTCGAACCCGTGCAAGATCGGGCCCGCCACAGCCACCGCGCGGTTGCTGCGTGTGCTTTTTCGACAGGGCAAAGGACGACACGATGAGCTTTCGTGCGGCTGCTCTCCCGGGCGACAAGATACTCTCAGCCGTGCTCGCCTGCTCTCGCTCGCTCTCGCTTTCACAGGACATCGCAGCTTATCTTGATGCATCCACCCCTTATCTGGTAAACAGCTACTACTACTCGTGAACCCAACACGACTGTGCGACATTAGCCCTTCCGGAATGCTCTCTGTTTTGATGGGCTGGGTAGAAGGAATGTGCGGTCGCTGGCGTCTCGACTCTCGCACGCGGGTTTGGCCGACGCGGCAAGGCGACGCTTTCTCCGAAACCGGGACACGGAGCCGTCCCAGTGCCGTTGCATCCGCTCATGTTTATCCTGTGTGATAAGATGTGTGTTGCTTTGATCAGGAAGGAGCGATAAGGAAGCTGCGGAGCGAGCAACCGGAACAGTGTGGTGCACGACCGTACCCGTTATTGTATCTGCTTATTGCGTGTATTGAGCGAGTTGCGTTACATTGTGTGTTTTTCCATTTTTAATGTAAATTAAACTTAACAAGTAGCATTATTGATGAGAAGAAAAAACTAAATACGTATGAATGTTTCTTTGAATGTGTATCAACAACACCAACACATTTTTTAATTTTCATTTTTTTTTGTTAATTTTGCTTACTATTTGTCCTTACTATCTATCTTAAATCTTAAATCTTATCTTAAAACCATACTATTTTTTAAATTTATAGCTGATGAAAGTAGGACTAAATTGATGTAGAAGAAGCAGTTGTTTAGAATTTACTCTTTTTATAGCACGGAACACGGAAGAAATTTGATAACTATAGTACGGAGATAGAACATTGAAATGGGTTTAAGAAACGGCATTTAGACATTTTGAGCATACTTTGAATCCTTTGGTTGAGTTAGAAAATACTAGAATAAAAATGGGAAAAATATAAATTATTATTCAATGCACTTTTTTCAACATTCAGCTATAACAAGATTGCACTGTCGAACGATACCACAGCAGATTATTATGGCACACATCCTTAGCTTTCGTGTGAGAAAGCTTTATCCTGTGCTTTTGTCTCTAACTGCTGTTCTAAAGCTTAGAACGAAAAGCTCTACAAATGTGTGAAATTTGAAAACATAATGCTTGCGGTGAAAAGGAGAACCAGTAGCATTTACGGTCCGTTAAAGTAACAGAAGGTGTCGTACGCATAAATTGCTCGAATCAAAGGGAAAGTATGAATCTGTTGTATTGAATGAATAAAATACTACTTTCATATATACTTTAGTTTTTTTCCCACCTTTCCATATTTTGTCAATTTGCTTGGGGGTAAGCGTGAATTGTTATGGTTTTTGCTCGCGGTACATGCTTTCTCTCCATCCAGAGTCAAGCTGAAAAAGGCATATGGATCGTCTATTCCTAGAAATTCCTATAAATAATCCTGCAAATGATGTAAAACAAGGCGCCACTAGCATTATTCTATGGAAAGGTTTACAAATTGTTAAAATAAAATAGTCAAAACAAAGCATCATATCTTTCCATCCAACAAATAAAGCACGCCAAACAATTGTTTGGTAACTTTTTCGCTTTGATGCCTCCGAAGCGCAACTTCTAGCGCCTCCCCGTTCCTAACTAGCCGGCCGCACGCCGCAAGGGCCGCACAGATGGGATCAAACCAAACAAGCGTGTGACTTTCGCTCCCGACAAACATGTGCTGCTTGAGTGATGGAGAGCCAAATTCTAGCCTTAAAAAACACTGCCAGCAAAAACAACTGAAACAACTTCCATTTGCCCACTAAAAGTCTTCCACGCAAACGGCAAGCGCTGGGGTCGCTTTATAAGGAGCGCTCCGGTTTTTTTGTTCCCTTCGAAGGCGTGCTCCCGCTTCGGGGTGGAAAACTTTGCTTGTTCTCCAATGGTCCAATATAGCCGAACGATGAATGGTCAGCTCGGGCCAGCTACCATTAGTCGCCTTTCCGCCTGTCCTTACGTCCGTGTAACCTTGTCCTGGGTTGGTGGCGCGGCGAAACCTGTCACAGAGCCCTGGAGTTCAACAACATCGGTAGGAGGGTGATGGGGAGGGAAAGGGGGGGGGGGCTGTAGGCCGTTTTTCCTTTGTTGCCTTGGCCGAGGCAGACCCGTCTGGTGGGAGGAAGGGTCGAACGGGTGCGAAGGTGGGTGCGAAAATCGAATGGAATGCTTGTTTGTTTACTTGTTTACTTGATCAAAGGAGAACGGCACCCACGGTCGGCGCCGAAGGAAGGACAAGTACATCAAAAAAAAAAAAAGTGAGGCAAAAAAAATTGTACAAAGCAAACGGCTGTTACGTTCCGTTACGTTTCATTTCCGTTTTGGTTTAAAGTTTGGCTTGGCTGTTTTGAAAATAATTGTACCGGCATGTGTTGTTTTTCCCCCCTCCCTGGGATGCATGTTCTGGCGCAACTTTGCTGTACAACAAGCTGTAAGACAGCAGCAGACAGCAACAGTGCCAATGCACAGCGATACGATGAGATTGTATTGGTTGGGATTGTACACGTTTGGACGCGTAAACGTTCTTCACCTGTGAGGAAAAACATCCACCCAACAATTTCGCTCGATTGCATCGTAGATATTCTCTGTTGATGTAGGTTAATGTAAATAAATACCAATTATAATTAATAATTAAACAGAGCCGGTCTCGTAGTACAGTCGTCAACTCGTACGACTTAACAACATGCCCGTCATGGGTTCAATCCCCAAATAGACCGCGCCGCCATACGTAGGACTGACTATCCTACTATGGGGGGAAATCAATTAGTCACTGAAAGCAAAGCCCACAAGTGGGTACAGGCAGGCCTTGACCGACATCGGTTGTTGAGCCAAAGAAGAAGAAGAAGAAGAATTAAACAGAATTAAAATGTAACAAATGTGCAAACAATGCTGCTTCAATCATGCAAACAGTCATTTATAAAAAGATAACAGAAATCAAGATCATTCTTATTTTGGTTTTTTGTATCTTGCTTAAGTGTTTCGAGCATAATTGCATTAAATACTCAGACATAGCGAACCCTCAGTAAATTCTGCAGAAAATTCAATAAACGAAAAAGGATTACTTAAAAAGGTTTTATCCTTCACCATTCCTGGTTTATGCACCAGAAGAACAAAACTACATTCACCGCACACCACGACAAAGTTGTCAATCCATCCTCAGTACTGCAATGCTTCGAGCGAGGCGAATCATCATGATTTAAAATGCAGCTCCCTGCTTATCGTAGTTTTATTCGATACTGGAATAGCGAGCATTGTCGGGCGGTGAAACTAAAAATAAAATTCCGTTTTATGGCACTCAAGTCAGCTCAGTGAATTGAAACTGGGCGGTGTAATGCTTTTACGAGGCAAACCACCGAGAAATCAAGGCA
>SIXB01000525.1:28835-65203 GCA_007018985.1 Anopheles bwambae
GAAAGTGAATAAAAAGCGCAAAGGTGTAAGTTGTTCGTGTGCGTGCTGCTCAAAATTCATAAACATCATGCTAGCAGTAGAGATAAACAAATTGATGACACGGTATGGCTCAGTTCAGCGGGAGGAACAAAGTGAGTGTATAATGTAATTCGCCCCAGGAGAGGCCGGAAGACATGATAGAGAGAGAGCAAGAGAGAGAGAGGAAATGCCAAACTATGTTGGAGTAAGAAAAAGCAAGAAGGTGTCAAGTACCTTCAAGGTAAGAAAGTTGATAAATTATTCATCATGTACTCGTGCGAGTTGCTCCCGGTCTTGTTAAGCCTCACGGGTACCGATGCTTTATTGACAAGGCGTATGGTTACGCGCGCTCGCGTTTGTGTGTATGTGTGTGTGTGTGAAAGATTATTCAAACTTTCGAGCGAAGCGTTGCTGCAACCCAACCATTCACACTACCAGCACACGGAACTATGCTGTCGAACGCATGTTAGTCAAACAGCTAACGACAAGGGCCGGGCTGTCGGGAAGCTGTTTACACAACCGCGTGCCGCGCGGATATGGTTGCTCGAGCAGACGAGTGTGCAAATACTTCCCCGAGCAATCACCGTGCCGACGAAGACACCCTTCGCACGTATCAGCCTGCTTTTGCACGCACGTTCGGTGAATAATCGATGGGAAAAGAACTTGAACACACGATTATTTCGGAATAAAATAACACCATTTTCTGTCGCAAAGTATTTTTTCGATGTGAACCTGCCAGCGAGCAAGCATACCGATTTGTGCCGATTTCCTGCGGAGCCCACCGAACACCACGAACACGACCGCTCTTGCTTGCGGATCGGATGTGTAGGTGACCTTCAGTGAAGTGCATGCTCAATTTGCACCTTCTGCAACGCCCAGTGCACCAGCATCTCCGAACCGGCTGACGAGGGTGGCATCCGGCTGCAAAGGACGGAGGTCAGGCGATAATAACAAACCCTGACGATGAATTTCTACTCCGCTCCATCGTACGCTCCCTCTTCGGTCGCAGTCCGTGCGAGGATAAACCGAAGGGCTGCTGCTACATCCTCTCCCTGCATACAAACAAACATGCACACAAACAACTGACGCTGACGGTGGTTTTGGTGTGGCGATCCGGCGATTGCGATGATGGTAAAAATGGGAATTTAATGAGTTTCATGAATTTATTATCTGTTCCACTTTCGATTTAGTGACAAACGGTCGATGGCGGGACGGGCCAGTTTCTGCTGCTGCTGCTGCTGCTCTGTCACCTATCCTCGTGGTGCTTTGTGCAGTTGTTTAGCTTGGGGAGCAGTACAGGAGCTGCACCGGGCCCGCAGGCCGTTGGAAGGGCGTGCATGCATAAAAATGGCACGGGCGTGAATGTGCAACGGAAAATGGCATACCGGTAGTTTACCGGTAGTTGGCAACACTGACACCACAACTGGCTGTATGTGTGTGTGTGTGTGGTGGTGGTGGTGATGTTTGGTTGGTTAGTTGGTTGGCTGGTGAATTACTTTCTGGCTTGCGTAGCTACGGTAAGCCTTTAACAAATGACATTTCCGAAGCCGTAAGGCCAAGAGTTTTCTTTCGGAACTGTGAGGATGGTTAAAGTCGTGGAAAAATAATGTATGATTTAAAAGTTTTGAAGTTTTAATTTCATCAAAAAAATTTGAACTCCGAACTACTTCTGAACTCCAAAATGATTTAATTTACAAACTCGACTACTGTCAATTTGTTTTCGACGAAGCAAAGATAACTCTAAATAACAATAAAACAATATTTTGATATTTTACGAGCTATGTTTTCCAGACGTTATTCTATCAAAGCTCAATACGTGCTGGCTAGAAAACACTTCTCAATTGTACATTCAGGAGTGTAATGTGTAGTCATTATGATAAGTAGTTTAATTTAAAAAAATAGCTATATCATTAGATCTACACCGACAAACCGCGACATTGGCTATTGGCCGCGACAAACGGTTTACCCACAATCAAGTTTCCCACGTTTTTTTCCAACGACTCCCAAACACTCACCTTCCGATCGTTGCTCACGGCAATGAGTGCTCCGAAGACGAGGACCACTCACGGTATGCACGAACGCTACGCTGTGTTTCTTTTGAGTTTATTTCTTCCACTCAGCGGTATGCGATTGAAATTGATCCTATAATAAAGCTGTCGTGGATTTTTGTTTGTTGGTTGCGACGTGCACAAAACTCATTCCCGCGTTGAAAATGTGTAAAAAAAATAGCATTAAAATTTATGCTAAAATGCCAACGCGCACATATTGTTTATCGAACCTCTTTCCGCAAGCACCCGGCGGAGATGCAAAGCGGTCAAGTTTAGCTAAACATTGCCTTACATTCCTGGAAACTGTCTCTCGGTTTGAATCTATCCCGGAGATGGATCCATCCATACATGGAGCACGGGGATGGAGTGGAGGTTTATTTGCATACACCAGCCGTAACGTCAGCAAAAGGATAAACGTGCCAGTCCCATGACCGGCACACTGCTGACGACGGCCTATAATTATTTATGACCCACTCCGATCGTTACGGCCGCGAAAACCAGTTGGGATTTAAGTGTGTGCCGCCCGGGTTCAGCACTTCATTAAAGGCAAACTCCTCGCTGCTGCATCCAGCATGCCAGTATGTATGTGTGTGTGTGTATGAGTGGACAACATCAAACATTACGACGGATACAGCTGCAAAACAGAGTATACTGGGAAACGGAGGCGCCCGGTTTGGCTGCTGAGATGATTTGTCTTCTATCTCTCCCACCCCGGGGGAAAAAAATGGACGACCAAATGGTTCAGCAATTGATGAGCGTTCATCACGATCGTTTACACTACGCGTACTCTGGTGCGTGCATTTATATGCTTCCGGAGCACAGAAATGGAAGTTTTATAGCCGGGTCATCTGAGAGCAAAACCAGCAAAACTATCACTTCCAATATACGGACGTCGGGAATCGGGCGTGTGTGGTAGGCGAGGTCCCTTTTTTCTTGCCACTAGGCACTATTTAGATTACCATCATTACGCAAAACGACCCGTAAACGGTACGCCGATCCAACGATTCACTTTCCGCTGGGAGTTCGAAACGATCGAATCACGTTTGCCAATCAACTGTTGGGACTGGTAATAAAGTGTGATGCTTTTTTTTCGATGCACGTTACACGTTAAAACGAGTACGGGTTCCCGGATTTGGGTGACTTTCCAGTTGCAGGGTGTTAGCGAGTTGTGCCCTCTAAATTCCGAATCTAGTAAGTGTAGTTTCGGTGCTGCGAGGAGCGAGGCTGTAAAGCATAACCGTTTTATGAAATGTGGAGGATGTATGAAATACGTAAAAATCATTAAAATTCGTGCCAGTTAGGTTTCGGTATCGGTTCGGTTTTCCATGCTTGAGTCAAGTCGAACTATTGGGAACGATGCACGAGTTTTCGGGCTCGGATCTGGAACACGCTCTGGGTAAAACCCTTAGCAAAGTAAAATGGTTGCACAGTGGTATGAATGATGAAGCGAGAAGGATGATTGAATGATTATTAATAAATTTAAAAGAATAAGGCATGTTACAAAAATGATTTTTAATGTGTTCGTAGTTTTCCAAATAGGACGTGAAGAACTACATCAAAATAGTACTTCTAATGCATGTTGGTGATTGTTCTTGTAAAATTCTGCTTAGCTCGCAATAAATCTTGTAAAACAAAAAAATTTAAAAAAAATGAAAAAAAGTTTGAAAAATAGTATTGTTAAGAGAAAAATGGGTCATATTCAATGTCATAACTTGATAGCTGACATCTTACCGTGCAACCAGACATGTCGAGACAATTTCACGCCGTGAATCGTGAAAAAGTGGCCCTAATCAATATGGCTGAAACAATTCACACCTAAATGTTTGTACACAACTGTCATTCTGTATGGTGCGATGACGTTCGATAAAACAAGACATATGACTCTAGACAGTCGAAGTCTATAAAATGGAGAGCAAGCCTCTGAGCATTCTGTTTCAAACACGAGTTAGACCAACATAGGATGATACATCCCCTCTCGTAAAATAGAAGAAGAAGAAGAAGAAGACTTTCGATGAAATGTCATTTTTTTCTCGTCACCACACATGGCGTGAAAATATTCGCCGATTAACAGATTGTTTTGTATAGGCTTGTCATCGACTATCATCCAATGTCATCGATTTTGGCTTCACAGCGCGACGCCATTTGGCGGAGTAGCTAAATACACTAGACGTGAGTCCATGGAATTCGGCAGGCAAGCCACGAAGATTGCACCAAGCCCAAGAAGAATAGTAACGAAACAAATATGTTACACAAATAAGAAGAAGAAGAAGAGTAAGAATATTGAGAAGAAAAAGAAAAAAAGAAAAAAAATTAATAAATTTAGCTTAAAAAGAACCTAAATGTCTTAAGCGAGTACTAAACCATAACTTTAAATAAAAATGTGTTAGATGATAACCTATCTCATTTTATTTACATTACAATTTAAACGTAGTTAAACAAATTTCTCACTATTTCAATTGCTCCAGCTACCGTTCCATTGTGCGCCAACCGCAACCGAACCACAGTTCACGGTCACGGCCACTGTTAAATGCTTAATCCTCTGTGCAGATAAACCCGGTACCGTTGGGCGGCGCCCGGAAAGCACGGAGCAGGAGGAAGGAAAATACAATCTACCCGGCCCATCACAACTGGAATACTTACTAATGGACTGGTCGGAGGGACCCGTAACTCGATAATACCGCTTAACCTTACCCTTTGCTACGCAGCTCCATACCCACAACACACTGCCACTCTACCATTGGTCAGCTATCGATAGGCAAGTTAGCTTTGCCAAGTGCTCGTACCATGTTGTTACCCCTTTCGACCCAGACTGGCTGGGAGGACAGGACGGGACGTGATTCCGATTTCCGGAACCCAGAACCCGTAATGCAAAGCAATAACAAAGTTACATCGACGCCATCTGGTTAAAGTGCGTTAAGTAAAACTTTCCGTCCAACCAGGCTCGTTGCGCGTAATGGATGAGCATACAGATAGTCCGTCTGGTGCAGGCCGGTCGGTCGAACTTCGAACAAGAAAGTTATACGCTTATACGAGCAACATTGGCTCGCACGTTCATCTTGCGCTCGAGCGATGAGGTCTGCGATAAAGTGTAAAAAAGGATAGCCCCACACTGCACAACGGCGACCCAGCCCGGGCGGTGGGAGGGCTGAAGGCATTACTTAATAGGTTCACATACATACAGACAGCCACCGGGCAATGGTTTTGCTGGGACACGACGATTGCAATCGATTTATCTGATTGAATTAACGGGCTTGCGAATAGTTGTGCTGACGCTGCGCAGCACAAATTTTGCACCACACTGGTCACACACGGGGCACACTGGACAACGCGAACACGCAGTCCGTTTCCGTTCTGGTCTGGTTCGTTACCAAAAGCCGTAACCAGTTCGTTATTCGTACGGATTCGTTGCTAAAGTTATTAAAAATCCGTTTATCCGGCACCGCTGCAGGATACGTACACCCAGCATCTCCATTTGATGCCCTAAAAGGGAAGTTGCATGATGAGTAGGATGAAGGTGTAGGCCAGAGGGAGGTGCTGAAGTTTGGTCATTCGACCGAGCCGAAGTGTGCTCGGTGCGCCGTAATCATCATCCTATCAAATTAAAGTGTCCGCAAAACACGGGCCGGCATAATTTTTCTATTTATCGTGCCATTTCGTAGCGTGTCACCGGCTTCCGGCTACCGCGTCCGGTTTTGCGGATGTATTTGCCCACGCCCGTGGCATTCCGGAGCACTTTATTTTGTTTGTTAGTGTGTCGGGGGTATTTTTTTATTTATTATTTTTCGTTTGCTGTATTTCGGATCGGACAAAACTGGCAGTACGGCCACCCTGCAGAAGAGCCGTGTGGCTAAAAGTGGCTCAACATGAGAGCCGACCGACCACTGCTACACACCTCCGACCAGCAAGCACACAAACACAGGACGAAGCTGCAGAAAAAAATGGTCCCGTTAAATGAAGTTAGGAAGCGAAAGGAAATATAAATGCTTAGGTAAACACGGACCGGTGACAAACGCAAAGCTTTTGAATGGGTGGGGAGAATTGGAGAGGGATGCACACTATTGGAGGTGTTTGCCGAAAATACATTGATTATCACCGGCACCGAGAACCGCACACACACACACACACAAATGGGACAAGGAAAGGTGTAAAACGGAAGACGGAAGCGGTGTGCAAAGAATCATTTTGTATCCGTTTTTACGGTTTCTTGCTTTTTTGGTCGGAAGGAGGTTTACAGAACTGTGCTCGTCCGTTTTCTCCAAACCATCTCTCTCTCTCTCTTTCTCTCTCTCTCTCTGTCTGTATTTCGCTCGCTCTATCTCTTCCTCACGTGCTCGAACGTTTTCCACGTGAGCCCAACGTCCCAGTCCAAACAGGCAGGATCGTCAGTTGGTTCTTAGTTGTTTCTTTTTTTTTTCGGCAGCACTTTACGCCCGAAAGCGCTTTCGGGCTGTCGAGCGTTGATATCCGTTGCGGATGACGAAAATTGAGTTATATCTTCATTTTCTATCTATTAGAAAGCTGTGCGGTTTCTGTGGTTGTGTTTCAGCAACATTCCCAACCATCGGCTCCCCGCGGTACAGCGGTTCAAAGGCGAAGTGGCACACACGATCGACGTGTGGAAAGGACGACCACGGGGCTGAAGATGATGGTGATGATGCTGATGAGGGTGCTTCGCTGGTGGTAAAAGTTGAGTGTTTAACGATGTTCAGGCGGTAGGCAAAATTGTGTGCATGTGTGTGTGTGTGTGTGCATGGCAGTTGAAGAATGTACTGAGGAGGCTGATGGCATTATTTGGCGAGCATTGCTTAATCCCAGCACTGATCGGTGCTTTTTTCTCTTTTGCTTTCCGTACCGCTTCGCACAATGGTGAGGAGGAGAGAGATGTACTTTTTTTTTGCTTTCCGTTAGATGAATGGCTCTCTCGTAACATCTTCTTTTCAATATGTGTTATTAATTTGATTAAATAAAAGGGAATGAGAAATATTAAATACATTTGACCGTGTTTTAAGCACTGATGAAAGTTAAAGAGCATTACCGTCGCTAACGCGCATTACGTGTTAGTCTTGCATTACGTGTTAACTTGTTAGTTAGTAAATGGTTGTTAGAAACTCAGGATAAAAAATAATAGCAAAATGCAAAAGATACCAAATGCAACGGAAACTATGTAATACAAAGCATGAGAAATGCTTTAGAAGTAAGAGGATATAATTCTAAATGTTGTTGACAGCTCCACCTCATTGTCACAGTATCGCAAAAGTACGCACAATTTCATCAACAAGATAAAACTATGCTTTGAGCTTAATCCAACAAAAAAAAATCTCATACCAAATTGGCGAAGGTATTTTTTGTTGCTTCTCAAACAGGTAAACACGCTCAAAGTTCATAGCCAAGCATAATCAAAGTTAAATTACTTTTTTCAGCCACGGTAAGCCACAGCTTTTTGGAAGACAAGAAGAAGAAGAAGAAGAAGAAGAAAACTAATACAGCGAGGAGAACGCTTTGTAATCCCAAAAAACACTTCCAACGACAGCTTCAGCATTCGAATATGGAAACTAAACGTTTGGCTGCCTTCCAGGCGTTCATGGGCGTGTGTCCTGTTTTGGCGTAAGAAAGTAAGACAATAATCAAATAAATGAAAGCCCTGTGTCCCTGTGCACCAGGACGGAGCGCGACGGTGTGTTTGGGATAAAATAGAGAGACAAGATAAGCAAATAAAAATCTACTTTAGATGGAATTTATTAAGCTTTATGGTATGAATAGAAATACTGTTTGCTAATGATAGCATTTTGAAGATCACACAATGTAGGGAAATAGCATAGTTGGCACATTGAAACCTTCTCTTTCTTCTTCTTCTTCTTCTTCTTCTACTTGGCGTAACGTCCTACGCGTACATGATGGCCTATAAAGGCTTTCGAGACTTGTTTAGTACCTCGCAGTCGGATAATCAGTCCTTGCTTCGTGGGGACGGTGCGTTCTTGAAACCATGACGCGCATGTTATTGAGTCGTACAGCTCGACGACTATATCTCGGGACTGTCCCATGAATCTGGCAAATATTCTGCTGAATTTTTGAAGCTAAATTTTATAACGTAATGCGCTTGTTTGTTGTTTTAATACACTACGGAGACACTTCCAATGTTAAGCTGTTAAGTTTTATCCTCTGTAACTGCATAAAATAGCCGATTCGTAACCACCCAAACTACAATTATTCATCCACATATGCAATGCAATCTTATCGCAGTCTAGTAAACACTCCTAAGGCTATAGGGCTACGGGTGATTAGAGACCTTGGAACATACACTTTAATGGCATGAAATACTCCACCCTCAACAGTGGCCAGTCTCGAAGCACCAAAATATCAATCTCAATCTCTACTACCAGCCAAGCATGCCCCGGAGGCTTCCGGGAATATCTATTTCAGCAGCATTAAACCACTTTGACCGGATGGGCCCCCAGAGTGGTCCATTTTACCCATCATTCCCAACCGGCCCGAAAGGATGAGTGAAAACTGATGCATATGATTTATAGGATTAGGTGTCAGGGCAGACTGTTGACTCCCATCACGCATATATTTGCTGACAAAACAACGAGCCAGCCCGAAAACACTGATAGTTGCAGCCGGGGCCAGGGATGTAGTGCTCTTCGTACAACACACACGCATACACGCTCAACCACATGCTTCCACTTGACATTCGGTGTCAAGAGGGAAGGGAATAATAAAAGTAAATAAACAAAACGCAGGAAACGTACCACCCTGATGCTCGCCACTCCTCACAGACCGGATGTGTCCGTAAAGGTAAGTTTCGGCTGATCGATTTAGCACTCTATGGGTATGTACGCGTGTCTGTGTGTGTGGATATGCCAAGAGCAACACTTTTCATCCTCGGTGCGGAGAGCTTGTTGCCGACGCACCAGCAGCAGCCCCGTCGCCCACGGTTTCCGTTTCCTTCATCAATCATCGTCGCCGTCGTCATCATCGGTGTACCGAGAAAGCCGTTTGCCGTATCCATCTTGTCCTGTCCAGCTGGCGAGCCGAGAACAAGCTCGAAGCTTTTACATCGCCATCCCCGAACGACACGGACTTCAAACCGTCCCGCCCGGCTCGCCTACCTAACCACACGCCGCAGCGAATCGATCTTTCCGTCCCGGGCGTTGTGGTTATGACAGGCTCGACAAGTTCCATTCTTTTGCCCAGGACGTCATCGACCCCGTAGAGTGGACGCAAACATCGGCTAACCGGATGGGGAAGAGGGGGGGGGGGGGGGGGTGCCGACCATCCCGCTGACTTACATCCCCAGTTGCCTCAGTTCGACCCTGTGTGTGAGGCTGCAAACACGAAGGTGCCAGCATTTCATAAGCACAATCCACATAGATTACGGCAATCATTTAATGGAACGTTATTACGACACTTCGCCGTGTGGTTCCGTCAGTCTGGAGAGTGAATGCTAAGCCGATCGCATTGCCTCAAAAACCCCTGCTACAACACCTCGGGCAGGACACTGTGTGACAAGATGGTACCATTCTTATAGCTGAGTCGTGGTAATATCACCATCAACGAGAGTAAGTGAGTAAGTGGGAGTGCGGGAAAAAGTTTCCTATTGAAAAATAGCTTTTCAAAAGCGGACAATATTACCTTCTCTGGTCGAACTTCTCCGGTCGCTCCTGGCAATGGTTGAAAATGAGTTGCGGAAGATATAGAAGATTTATTGTTTGGTGAAAGCTACCACAAGCTCGTTTTGAATGCATGCACGGTAAAATAAAATCAATGTGTGTATGTTACAGCACACTCACATTATTTTGAAATAGGTTTTAATATAAAATCATGTATAAATGTTTTGCAAGTTTTCGCTGGCAGTAATAACGTTTAGTGAGAATGGTTTGGTTTCATAAGTCTGATCTCCATTTGTGTGTTATTTAACAACAACGGAAAACGGAAATTACATGCTTCTAACCGTTTGCTACTGGGTATGATACATTCACACCAGAACACATTTTCCAAGCGTTGCTGTCATCCTTCAACCGACAGCATAAATGTTTCAATACACCACCCCAAGAGCGTTCCATTGCAATCCAGTTTTCCCTCGTTGCCGCAGCCACCACCCTCCTGCCATTCTTGCCGAATGCACCTGCATGTATCGTATCGGCCCACCTGGCCCATTGCAGCGGATGAATTTTACGGAAATCCAATTAAAGCCTTTCGTAGCATGGGAAAACCGCACACGTAGGTTTGCGAAACCGGACCGACCGAGCATGCCGCTTGCCTGGAGTTGAAACCGACCACAGGAGCTATTTATAAGTTGTAACCACTTTATGCTTTGATCCTAACGCTCTCTGAGCACAGTGATTTAGCAAACGCTACACAGCTGCTCGTTTTGCGGACGGGTTTTAAAAGGAACTATAACTTTCACAGAAGTGACCGCATACTGCTGGGCGGGCGGTTCGGAACCGGAAGAAACAGCACTTTTAGCGTACGCTGAAATTAAATGCAGTTAATTACATTACAAGCTAACATTACCGGTAACCGGTGCAAGGAAGGTAAAAAACACGTTTGTGTAGGTGAGGAGAGTGTTAAAAGCTAAAAACTGTGCTTAAGTTGAAGTGGTATGCTTGGAATAATGGTGCAGTTTTTATTTGATTTTGTTCCGGTGTGTTTCGTTCTCCTTAATGAACAATAGTAGTTAGCATAAAAAGAATAATAACTTTAATTTACAGTTGCAATATGCACAATGTTTCTTTGCAATACTTTACCTTTTATGCAACACTTTACCAATAATTTCAAGTTTGCAATACTTTACCTTGTATGCATATGAAGGTTTTTATTCAACAATGACTTGCTTTAGTTAATTAGGAAAGTTTTTTTATTGCTGTTCATTACCATGAAATCTGAGCCTGTGAAGTGAAATTAATTTAAATTTGTAAAATTTCTCACATGATCCTGAACTTTGGAATTGTAAGAATCTTAAAAATGACCTTGATCATTTTGAACCAAATAATAATGAATATACGAAAAATAATTATTACTAAATGTAATTTAAAAATCGAAAATGAAAATAGAAACCTTATACACGCCCACCTGTGACCAGTTCGAGTAACAGTTTTCAATGCTTTGGATAAACGAATACTTTTCACTTAGTTTCCTTCCACTCGCTAGGGCGTACAGAAAACTGTTGCCTCCCAGTGGTAAAGTTCAGTCTGTTTTTTGTTTTGATTTTGGCTAAAAATCGATTTTAATTGTAATGAGCTATGATTGCCCGGCTCCAAATTACCATTTATTCCCTCGTGTCAGCGCCAGCCAATGGGCCAACCAAAACTGACGGGCTGTATAATTGTTTGGACACACAATTGATGAGGAAAGAATGATTAATCCTTTTGTGGTCGATTCGATAGCCACGGGTCTTAAGACGGGAAACAAAAAGGCCGAAACATAATAAAAAAAAAAATACTGCGACCTAGCAGCGTCGCGCAAATCCATTCCAGTGAACGAGTAAAGGACTGAACGCGGACAGGAGCGGATTTGAAGCGCTGAGTTTGCCATTTATTTGCAGGGCGAGTTTTTATCGACATTTTCTGCCCCAACCAACGCCGCACGCTGTGGATACCTGTGTGTGTTTTTTGCAGAAAATAATTTGAAGTTTGAGAAAGAAAAAAAAATGCTTGAGCGCCGTTCACCATCTGCAGCCAGTTTATTTTCGGTAGAAGGAAGACAAAACGATTATCACCATTACACTGCAGCCACTGGCAAACATTCACTGTCAGGTGTCACTTTAATGTTATCCGGTTAAGCAAATGACGGTCGGCCCTAGTGGTTGAGACCGAACCAGCGATCAATCCAAGCAAAGCGCGAGCGTTACGCCGCGTTACGCACCTTACTCTTGGCAGTTATCCGTCTAGCTTTTCGTGCGTATATGTGTGTGTTTGTTTGCCCCTTCACCGAGTACCTGTGTACCGGTGTAGCGTCATCTTGATGGCGGAAGATGATAGTCATGATGATGGTGGCCCCACTTGCCGGACGAGAAAGATCGAGCCCGAGCTGGGCACCGCGCGCTGGGACGGTGGGCACCGGAACGGATCAGATAATTTGGCCCGCAATGCGATGTTCCGCACGCTTCAGGCGTTGTTGTGTCTCGACTCACGATCACCACTTCAGCCAATACTCTCGCGGCCGAACAATTTCATGCATGCGTAGCGTGTAGTGTGGTGGGGCTGTGCGTTTTTTTTATTAAGGTTCGCTCGTTCGCTGTCGATTGATTGTTTCAAAACAAACACACCGAAGCGCACGAGGCTACATTTTGCGACGGTTAGAAAAGGTATAGAATTTTGATAATTTTTTTTTCCACGAGCCCAGGCTGCGTTCAGTATGTTACGAATTGGTTGTGTTTGAAAAAGTTTTGAAAAACGATAAAAAGGGTTTAAATAAAACGTTTCCTCACTCGTTCGTTATTTTACTCAAGCCTCCCACAACGGTCCTAGCCCATTGATTGGTGGTGCTTTTTTTTTTGTTTATTGTGTGGCATTTTTTTGTTGCCTTCATCGCTTTTTTTCGTTATGGCGAGCTATTTTCGTGCCACCGTCCGACCGAGAGCTCTTCACCTTCACCTTCATCGCACGGCCACTTAAGAGACGTGTTGAAGTGAGCGAGTGTGTGTGTTTGTATGTGTTGTAGCAAACAAACCGTCTACTCACAACAACATAAAACAAAATCAAAACACAAGAAACTGATCGTCTGCGCGAACGTCTCTTGTGGTTCGGGTTGCCCTTCAATTCCGTTGCTAGCGATGGTTTTGGCGAACCTAAAGAAACATTTCTTAACACACATGACTCACACATACACACACACTTTGATAACATTTTTGGTTCGTGTGTATGTGTGTGTGTGTGTCGTAGAGTGGAGCAAAAGTGGATACAATCTTCTCGTACTACTAAACCGCTTGTAGTAAGACAGCACAGGAAAAGTAACATTTCACAGACACGCTACCGCCATTACCGCAGCGCTATCCGCCTAGACTTTGTTGCGGTGCTCGTGTGAACAGAAAATCAAAGCAACATAAAATGTTTTCATTGCTTCCGCACGAGACCAACCTCAACCCCATTGGAGCCATTTTCAAAGCGTCTCAAATTCCTTGCAGAAAGAACCTCGGAGCGGGAAAGGGAAGCAAAAAAAAATAATGCTAACGCGTGCACCACACGTGGCACAGGGGAGATAACCTTAGCCAAACACTTCGGGCTACAGGATGCAAAGAGGAACCGGAGACACACTCTCGCCTTTCTCCGATTCCACCTCCCCGCCGCGAGCGCAAAACTGGGGCAACCGTGGAAGCAGAGAGCTTTGAACGACGACCGTACCGCAGATCACAACAAGCAAACCTCCGATAAGCCCGCCGGGGGGACTCCAGCACCGGTAACACTCGTTAACTAACGAAGTTCTCCCAGGTGCTTCTTATCGCCCCCAGCCTCCTGCGTTCGCCGAGAATTTTGCTTTCTAAAGGATGTGGAAGTTGGTTTATTTGTTGCTGATGTGTTTTTTGTTGTTGTTTTTGCCTCGATTTTCAAATGACAGCAAGGGCAATCCCATTAGCAACCACAGTGACAGCACGGCAGCAAGGTGTAAAACATTAACCACAACCTTCTTTCGGGTGGTGGTTTGTGGGAAGTATCTGCAAGATGCTCGATTCGATTCCCTTCCGATTGGTGGTGATGCTGGTAGCGTTCGGGGTTGAGGTTTCGTTTCATTTGATATTGGTTGATTGCGAAGAGCTGTACTGTGCTTGTTTTTTTTTTTTGCTGCTTGCTCAGGATCAAGGATCTCGCGGAATAACCGATTCTCGTCGTACAGTTCATTGGTTCCCTCTCGTTTGCACCAGTAAAGTGGTATGATAAATGATGCAATATTTAGAAGCGATTAACTTAACAAGCATGTTGCGTTGATTTTTAAGATGAACACATTCAGCACTTGCTTGCTTGAAACAGTGGGCAATGTTTTGCATCACACTTGGAGCACTACAAGCACTTGGAGCACTTTTATCGTGATATGGGTGAGTCGTGGGTATTAGAGCTTCCCGAACCAAGTTAAAGCATAAATGGTGGTTGGTACATATGGAATAAAACCCCAATTTTGTTTAGATATATATGAATTGCGAAATAACGTTTAATACTAATGAAGCAAACACTAAAAACATACACCAGACGGGGAATGTATGCACCTTATTGGTCAAGCCCGTGAGAAAGGCTTAAAGTGGTACAACAGCATTAGCAAAAGCATGAGCAATATTAAATAGCTTACATCAAGTTAGTGAATGTTGGTTTCTAAAATTGAAAGCATATTCTTTGTGATCCAATGCAGTTTTCACATATTGAAAGCATGCGTCACATTCGTTTCAGAAACTATTACATATTCCATTGCTGGACCAGAAAATAGGAGAAATTGTGCATCTGTTGCTAAGCCTACTTTTATCTTGGTTCGTAGGAAATAATGCAAGGTATTACTTGCTTTTTATTAACAGATATTGATCAGTTGGCAAAACCACTGTAACCGCGTAGTTAGTTAGCTCCCTCTCTTTATTCAACGCTATGCACATTCCAACAGCGAAGATACACAGTTACAAGACATTACAAATATTGCACAAATCTAACTTAGCTTTCCGAAACGATGATTACATCCACCTGCGCCACATTCAAGCGTTTTACTACACACGTACGTACCATATCCATCAAAAGAAGCTTTCTGTAAACACCTTTCCAGTTTAAAAAAAAGCTCTCTTTCTATGCGATTGAATATGATTGCGAAACCATTCCCAGCGCGTACCTTCTTTGCAAATCCAATCCAATTTTTCACCGCTACGGCCACCATCAACAGCCCGGACCGAAACCTCTTCGCGTTTTTATAATCAAAGGAATTGTGGCAGGTGGCTTTACGCGTGCGAAAGTGAGCAACCCCGACAGCACGTTATCGACGAACCGTAAAATGCGACAGAAATCCGTGGCAGGCAAAAGTGTCAGCGCCACCTTCGGCTAACCCTCCTTCAGCGCCTGCGTTTGGATTTGCACCGACTGTTCAAGTCCACCGAGGCGCAGAGAATATCATCTGCAAAGCGTCGCAGGACAAATGTTTGTGCGTTCTTGGAACGTTTTTAGTCGCCAGCTTCTATTATGGGTTCGCGCGAATTCGTGCTCCACCGCTGCCCACCGCTGCCCACCGCTGATGCGTCTTTGCTTTTAGCACATTAACGCGCTGCCTTCTAGACGAGTGCGCCACAAGTGAAGAGCAAAAGCTTCCGCACACTTTCAAACCGCTCCCAGCGCGCGAACTAGCGGGCCCCGGCACGTCCGAGAGCTTTGCGCCCGCGGGATGGGCACATAAATCAAATGCCAACAATGGCCAGTCGGGCCAAGGGTCGCGCCCGAAACGGTGGTGGATTTGGATAAACGTCAAACAGCAACCACGTGGTGCGACTTGTGGTAAAGTCCACCAAACTGTTCAGTGCGCTGCCTGGAAACCGCGGTGGGTGGTTAGCAGTCCGATTCCAGCGGCAAATGGAGCATTAAGCATTGCTTTAATTGAATTTCCGGAACGGAAGCGGCATAAGAAAAGCACACGCGGCGCGGCAAGAAGTGGGCATCTCAGTGTCGCCAGCCAGCCAGCACCAAACCCTGACCGCAAAGCTGCCAAAACCATCGATCGTCTGCCAAATTCGCATCAAATTGTGATGCCCGTTACGATTCGGTTGGAATGCGGCTGTGTTTGCTTTTATTAGCCAATGTTTAGGGCCACCACCGGCAGCACAGTGCGGTGCGATTTGAAAAACGCTAAACTGTATTGGCTGAAATGGATTTATACTGTAATCATGCTGTTACGCAGCCCCTTCTGCCACCGTTCGTTTGTTCTCCCATTACGGCGCCCAGCTTCTCATTATGCTTGGCTGGCACGGTGTTTTGCAATAAGATACCGGCCTGCAAGGAATGGAATAACAACGCCCGGCATGATTGCAAGTGGCAAAATTTAACGAGCCATTATCGATTGAGATCATGCTGTCGGAGGCGTACGGGTGGTTCCACGCGGCAAATGATGCATACCGAGCAAAAGGGACAAACGAGCACCTACCATCCATTACAAAACCGACACTCACTCAGCAGTGAAAGCTTTTCAAATTAAACATAAAAAAGAAACAACGCAAATGTAGCGACGTGTTATCGGCAATCGACTCATTAGATTGTAATTTGCTATTTAAAAAAAACGCATTACAAGGCTTTATCCGATCGAAGAAAATGGAAACATAATTGCTACCCCCTGTCCGCAATGAAACAATCCGATTATCAGCCATTTATGCGTAATCAGGAAGTGTATCGCGGGACCGTACAATTATCGCGGGACCGTACAATTATTTAACCAACACAAGTGCATTCCGATTCTTGCAATAGCGCAAGGGATTCATTTTCAGCCAACCGTAAGGGTGACCCATGCTGGTGGAGGAATCGATATGAACTCACTGCATCCAGTCTCATCCCAGCCCAGATTCAGTCGCGAACACATCGATCATGTACGAGCGCAACGCAAGCAGAAAAAGGGCGGCAAAAAAACGGAGGATGACCGTTTCACAACTCGATTTTAATTGATTCTCAAGCCCCTACGGTGCGGGGTTGGCTGGGGCGCGGTGGCATGGTGCTGGAATTTCATTAAGCTGCTGTAAAATAATGGTTGTTTGAATCAGTGTTGTGTATTGTAGCATTTTTACATAATATTTACGTTGGACCATGGGGTATGATGATCACAAGGCTACCGAATTTGCCACAAGTAATATTGTCAATATTGCAGATTGAGTGCAAATTTTGTTTATTATTAATGTCTTCTTCTTGTAGGCGTATGATATGCTTTTAAGGCTTAGTTAACCTACAATAATAATTGGGTTTCCCGTATCTCGATCGCAACTCTGATAACGCAAGAAAGCGTTTACTGGACTACTTGAATCACACAAGATGACGTTTACAACGTTTCTCATGTTGGTGCTAATTAGGACAAGTCTATTGCAACCAATGGCTCCTTTACGCCCTAATGTTATAGATAATTTTCATATAATTTGTTCTAAATGAAATGATTACTCAACGAAACGTTAGGCAACAGCTTTTGCATGACCATACTACTCCGTATTCCTGTACATAGCTGCATCGGTAAGCTGACAAACTCTATCTACCCTTCCACGTTTCACCGGGACATCAAATACTTTATGCTAAATGATCCGACACCAGCAAACTGGCAGCGTTGGCGCTAGCTGGATACATTTGAAAGCAATTAATCAACCCACGAGCGAAACGGTTCGCCCGTGCACCATTGCATCCATCTTGCAGTGTAACGCCAGCGCCAGCGTGTTACTCCATCGAAACTGATCCGATAATGTGTAGCCGGTCGGCCGGCCCAATTCCAATGGTGTTCGTACGGAGTGCAGGCAGCCAGCGATCGGAATGAATAATTACATATGCCACTGCGAATTACAACACGAGTGCCGCTCGTCCACCCTTTCTATCGCGTGAGCCGCACGGAAGCAAGATCGATGGGAACCATTTTCCTGCATTGCAAGTGCATCCACTTGTCGGGCAAAAATAAAATCCAAACAGCGGAAGAGATTGCACGGAATGTAATGTGATCCTTTTTTTTTTTTTTTTTTTAGTCGCTGTTGTTGCAAAAGCGCCTCAATAGAGCATTATTCTTAAATTGTATGCCTTTTTTCGTATATCTTTTAGCTGCCGTTTTAGTCGATCGTCCCTTTAGTGCACACGATCAATGAACGGTAGCATGAGCCTTGGTTGCCGTGTCGTGGGGCAATCGAACTGTGGACACGAAATCGATTTTGCAACGCAAAAAAAAATCTCCAAAACGTTAATCGAACCAAGGACGAAAGAATGCCTATTTCACCGTTTTCACTATTTCCACTTTCCACTGAAACTCTTCTGCAAAACATTTATCTTTGTCAGCTCGCCAAGCAAGCCAAGGCTGGACGTACGAAGCGGGTGTTTTTCTTTGCTGCTCTGGTACTACCACCCTCGCTGCGGCCACCGTCGCACGTTCAGCGAACGGTTCAACATGCCACAGTGTGTAGCTTTTGGGGTAGAGCGTTTACTCCAGCATCTTCTTGCTTGCTAACGGAAGACTGCACAAATCATCACGGTGCGCTATCGTGGCCTGCCTGCTCGACTATGCGTTTGCAGAAGTGTGCAGAACACAATGAAACATGTTGAAATAAGCAATAAGCGGTGGAACGATATCCGTATGCTGGTAAATCCTGGCCCACATGTGTTCCGTGTAAGCTTGGGCGCGCTTAAACTAGTTTTTGATACAGACACGCGGGTCAAACAGTAGCTTACAGTCCAGAGCGCCTACCAGAGGTGTGGTTTTTACTGGCCCAAAAAATTTCATTTTCAGTTTCCATGGATTGCCATGCTTTATGCGAACTGCATGCCACGGTCGCTTTTTCCAGCGGGCCTATAAATCGTAGTTTGAAACATGCATTGCCTTACCGCTACCAACACTGCGCTTTACTCTTGCGAAAATACGCAATACCTGTACGTTGCAGTAGCAAGTACCGAGCTGACCTAACTGCAATGCCAACCCAAATGGATGTTTTGAACATCCTTTCGTTGCGAGCCGTCGTTGGCTAATATTTGCTTTATCTGCTACCTGAAAAGGTCTGATACAACTCCTGGTGCACTATTGTAAGATAATTAACTTCCGACGAGTGGGCAAACACTCTACGGCGCTGCTTCACTGACCGTGTGCGAATGGTTAGGGTTGGAATTCAATCTACCAACTGGTGCAGACTGATCCAGTAATGTTGCTGTTGCAGTCGTTGAAAAGAGTGGTCGATCGAATGAATTCGCTTTTGTCATCATGGCAATATGGTAGGCCTTGATTTCGACGTTTTTTTCTCTTTTTTTTTTTTTTTTGCTCCATGTAAAGCCTTCGATCAGTTCAGAGCGAGACGCATCCAAAATGTACGTGGAAGGCACAACGTTCCGGAAAACCCCACCGTTTGTAGAAGTATACTTTTGAGATGCTATTGACACACACCGGTACGGTAGGCACGGTTTGTGTATGCGCGTGTGTGGATGCGTCACCGTGAGTCGGCGATGTTCAACACCTGTCTTTATCCGGCCGCTGTTGGCTACCCTTTGCGCGCCACGTGAGAAGTCATTAGAAGTCATTAATGAACGGTGAGCCACCGCACAGCGGCGGAAGAGGTTTGAATCGAAGAGCTGGCTAGCTTGTTTGGTCGAGTCGTGTGATGGCTTTTTTCCTACTATCACTTTTTTTTTACATGCACCCAGCAATCTGGATGTGTGTGCGTTCTCGCTCAATGCGAGGTTCTTTTTTTTGCAGTTTGTTTTATGTTTGGCTTTTTTTGTACAATTGCCACTCTTTGGAGAGCATCGGTTAGGGCACCCATCAGATACTCATGTCGTTAGCATTAGCGTCTTGTGTGTATATGTCTATCTATCCGTATGTAGTGGTTTAGGTTTCGTGTAGCTTCGTTTGTGGTTTGCATACACATGTTTTGGTTTTGTGTTTTGCTGCTACACAACGCTTCATGGATCAGTTCATGATCACATCGTCCCGTACTGTGTGGAGGGTGGTTCTGTTTTTCTGCACCCGTATGAACTAGCTAAAACAAAACGCCTTCTTGCACATTTTTATTGGGCTTGACCTTTTTTTTTACCTCGAATTTGGCCCTGTAATGTGTCTTTCTGTGGCATTCATTCCCGAGGAGAGGGTTTAGCGAACTTCAGAAGAATTATTATTGCCCATCGCAAACCGCGGGCATGATTGGACATAATTCGGCAGACCCAATGGTGTTCGGCTTTAGTTTTGTGAGGAAACAGTTTGCGGGACAAAAGACACACACACAACTCGGTTGCGCACACAAACTTCCACAGACAAGTCAAACACATAATTTCCCAATGTTTTTTTCCCCCCAGCCTAATCGATAGGGAATTATGTTTGGGTAAGCTTTTTGTTGTTGGTAGTGTTTCCTCTTTGCTTTCGTTTATGCTTGGATTGTTTTTCTAGCTTAATATGTACACTTGAAGTGAAGTGAGCCAACAAACTCAAAGAAAAGTTCTGGCATTAGGATGCGTGATCGTTGGGACCGAAGCAGATGATAAGTGGCCGCAAGTACGCACACTAATTACTTGCTTGAGTCTGGCTATATGTATGCCTGTTATTATCCGTTCATTGGCTTAGGTCGCTGGGCGAATTTGTCCACTGGGGGAATTTCATATTCATACAAACAGTAACTGCAAGAGACATTTAGTATCTCCTTTTATCAATAATTCTCGAACGAGCAGTGGATGACAATAAAAACAAGCTCTACTAGATTGATCTACTTTTCTAATTTACTATACACTGAGACACGCTCGTACTTAGATCATAACTCACTTGAGTTGTGAGCTCCCACAGTTGGGGCAGTCTATGAAAGAGAAGGAAAACCAGAGACAAAAATAAACAAAAAGAACACAACTATTAAAAGAAAACGAAATAAAATTATTCATTTCTTTTTCATTTGTTATTATAACTTCCATTATGAATAAATTAAAAATAAAATATATTCCTATATATTTTCCATTCCTATATTCCATTATATTTTCGGTCAAGTCGTAAAACATTCAACGCGGATAAAAATACATATCTTACTCATCATTTAACAGTGAAACCCTGTTTTAAAACATACAAATTGTACTTTTTGCCTATTTAGTTTTGCGTAATTTTGTTTGAAATGTTTTTTTATATATTTCTTTCGTATCGTCTACCATGCGTATGGTCAAATTACCGTCCGCAGAACGTCTTCACGTGCTCGGGTGAGTTACTGTGAGTGAGTGACCTAGAACTACAATAGAGATGGGTGTTTACTAAAAGAGCAATTCGCTATTGCAACAAATGTTTTCGCTTGAGGTCGGAACATTCGCATTTCAATTGATGAAAACAATTTGTTTTTTTTTTCATAATTTACAAAACAAATGTTTTATTTTTTTTATTTTTGTCTGTTTATATGACTTGCTACTAGATTCGAGAAAGGGCTGAGCGGGTTTTTTTTTCCTTTACAAAATACAAAGTACTGCAACGCTTACACCAACTCGATAAAGATTTGGAATGGTATGAATAAAAAATCCAATAGATCCCAAGCAATCATTTCAATTTGCTATTGGAAACCTAGTTCCGATTCCGGACCATCCCTACCCAAACAGAACACCATAAGGCCACTCCGTAGCGAACGTAGAGACGCGCACACCGCGTACCGAGCGTTTGTGTGAGCGCCAGCACTCACATTCCGTCTGTTACCGCCGTACGGTTCGGACGTGGCGAACGCGCGCGTACTGGCCAAGCTCCAAAGTGTATGTACGTTGTTGTTGTTGGTGGTGGCAAACGTGGAACGGCTCAACCCGTCTGCTGTGTCAGCCCGCTGCCGTGTGGATCGCAGAACGCAAATCTTGTCAAATTTTGTGAAACAAAACCAACGTAAAAGTGTTCCACACAACGGATCAAAATCGGTGAGCCAAGAGTGGTGTCAGAAAGAGTGTGTGTGTGTGTGTGTGTGTGTGTGTGGAAATATGGTGAGCAGAAGTTGCATCGCATACCACGTGGTTTCTTTGCGGCAACTGTTCACCCTTACCGTCGTCGTCAGCATCCGCTACTAAGCGATGTAGAAACCCGCTGCACCGACGGTTCGTTAGTGCCGATCGTTCCTCACAAAACCGGAGCAACAGCAGCGTCCGGCCCGACCAGCCCCTCGGAACGTATCCGGCCTTTGCCCGCCGGTCGTGAATTTATCATACGGCGCCCGTGTGTGTGTGTGTGTATGCGTTGATGTATGTGTGTTTGTGGTGTGCCTTCGAGAATCATTTGCAAAGTTTGGGTACGGTGGGATTTTCCCTTTTTTTATCATACGCGCGCGCTCGTTGCAACCTTTCAATTTCGCAACATTCTCAAAAGTGCAGCTGAAGCGTGATTCGTCGACAACCGCCGGCAAGTCAGCAGTGAATCGAAAGCGGGTAAAATCTTCGTCCCCCCCATTTTATCCACCCCCAAACGGTACGGGTGCACTTGTCTAGGCGCTTGTGTGTATATGTGTGTGTGTATATATGTGTGTGGTACGTGTGCAAAGAGCAAGGTGCAACCAAGTTCTGTTAGTTCCCTCGGTTCCCAGCTTCTGGTGGGTAATCCTTTGAAGAAACCGCTCAGTATGCGTTCAGCAGCATAAGTAAGTGAGTGCGCTGTGTGCATTGTTGCTGTTGGTTGTCAGTCCACCCAACCGGAAGTCGATGAAATGCAGCATCAGTCAGTGTCAACCGCTGCAGTGTGCACCCGTGTGTGTCCCGTGTTTTCCGTCGCCGTGTGCGAATAATCCTGCGCAGGCAAGTGCAAGGCAACTGGATGGCGCGCTCTGCCGTGCGATCATCGTTACCGGTGTCGGTGTAGCTGTGGTGCCTCGTGGCCAGTGTAAATTGGTTTCTCAAATTCGCTATTCAATGTGCCGTATCGTCCCTTCAACGGTCCCCTTCAACTGGTACGGAAGTACGTGTTTCGCAGCTAGGTGATAGAAGCAGACGACTAGATTGCTCGCCGTGTGCAGTGTGCAGAAAAGGGCAGCAGCGGCAGCAGCAGTGCACACGATCAATCAAAGCTACCTGCGCAACGGTGTGATTAATAGTGAAAGTGTCGCAAATCTCTGGTAACAAAAAAAAAACGGGAGAAATACAAGTAACGCTGTCAAGCACAGTGCAGCGCGTTGTTGCTATTGTACGGGTTAACGGGGCGCTCTGATACCTTTCATACAGTGTGAAAGTGTTATAGCCAGAGTACGTGAGAAGAGTTTGAAGGCTGTACTTCTTTACCAGACATCTCCAACCATCACACAAAAGTTTGATCGCAAGTGTAAGTGGATCCTTCTGGTGTGAAATGTTTCCCATTGCACTATTAATTCTACACACAAAAAATCGCCTTACACACACACACAAAATAGTCCGCCCGTTGCCCAGATTGCAGGCTTATCGGTGCTGCCGATCGTATCGACGACCTGGCTACCGAGAAGGCTTAGTCGTTCGTCGCATTGGCCCGTTTTGTGGACACAGGTTGTTTGTACGGGTCAGTTGCCCAACCGCCCATACGCTCAAGTGACTCGATTAGCACCCAGCTGTCGTACTGTGCACTGTATGAGTGTGGGCGGACGGCGGCGTGTGGCAGTGTTGATTAATGCATCTGCCTCCCAGAGCTCTTTGCACTACTTCAGGGCTATCTCGGTATGAACGGCACACACGCTGTGTAACGCTGTGTAAATGCAGTTTTTTGTTATTATTGTTGTTGTGGTTGTTGCCGTGTGTACGATACCATAAATGCAGCAGAAGTGCACTTCTGGTTGATATGTTCAATGTTAGGCTTTGGTACTGGTGCGTTGAGGGTTGCATTATCAAACAAATCAATTAGCAGTTTTATAGCAAGTGGGAATCGATTAACATTCTAGCAAATGTACAATATTGTTTATATTTTAACATCGTTGCTGATTATAATCAGTACAAAGATCATCCTACTAATTGAAGGCTTGGTAATCAGCTTGTTCGTTGGTTAGTATTACCAACTCCGACATTACGTTCGACCAAATAAAAGGATGCCGCAAACATTTCGCACTACTTTTCCGAATGTTTACATGCTTTTGTCAAAACTGAAAGGATCCAAAAGCATGATGTACCCAATTAAATGTCAACATAAGATTTAAAGAGCTTGCGGACCATTCCTGTTGTGTTCTTTTGTGTGGAAGCCCGTTTTGCAGGAAACCCGGTGAAATACTCAAGACTTTTATTCCAGTCGTTGGTACTCCATCCACTTCTTGTCGGTTGTAGACTAGCTCTGGTAATTGGTCGGTTTAATGAATTTGCTTTCAATGTTGGCCCTGTCCACTGTCTGAAATATACAAGTGTTCGACCTGACCTTGGTTTGGTTACAGTTATTGGTCCGGTTCAGCTGATTATTTTTTATTATTTTCTCGTGTGTTGGTATTTTGGACGAGACGAGAACATGGTTCTATTTTTGTTGAAAAGCTCAATAAGTACAATAATTTGAGGAGTATTTGTTAAAGTAGTAGTATTTGCAGGTACTCTTATTTTGCTTTTCAATTATTTTTATCATGCAGCAAAACCATTTAGCTGAATTACTATCAAAAACATTGATCTAACACAGGGATTTCCAAACTTTATAATTTGCGGGCCACATTGCTTCGCAAATAATGTTGTTGAGGGTAATTTTAACATTATCTTTAGCTAATGAGCGACCGTTAAAACTCGCTTGATAAGACAAGTCAACAAAATAGACTATTCATTTTAAGCTTTACAAAGTGATCCCAGGCTTTATTATAGGGTCTTCTGACGAAAAACCCTGATCCTGAATTCTTGAAGACCTCTGATCTAACATATGCGGTTGTAATAAAAAAGCAGACCCTTTTTAACGAACATTTTCACATGTTTGGCTAATTAACATATAAATGCATTCTTTTTCTTTCTGATAAACTCTCTGTAAGGATGCTGGCATGGGTCAATCAATAAGACAACGAATATCAGTTCATGCCTTTTTGCTGGCATACTAAACTGAAAACGAAGCTCATAAGTGCGTCTAAATCTTTCCTTGCCTTGCGATAGCTAAACTTCAACCCCTGCAAAACGTTTCTATTGCAGCCGTCTGCGAATCACCCTGTCCAGCTACAGAGCACGCATGCACACATTCACACACACACTTACATATTTACACTCTGACACGCCCAGACAGTTGCCAAGGTTCGCACTTATCCCTTTTTATATTTCACATTCACTTTTGGCAGATGTGAAACCCTATTTTCTACGCAATTAACTCTGATTATTGCTCCCGATAATAGCCGACAATGATTTTTCTGTCTACACTGCCGGCGGGTTCGGCAGGCCAGCCTCGGACTTTCGGATTGTTTCCTTTCCGTTCCGGCACCTCAAATTCTCCTCACTCCTCCACCCGGACCCATCGCATCCAGCTCGGGGTTTTGCTAATACCCGTATAGGCTTAAATCACGCCGTATCCCACTGATCTTATCTTCGGTTGATTGCACCTTACCGCCGACGAGAGGAAAAGAAAGATCCGGCTAACCCTGCGATACTAACCCAAAGGGCTTCTCCAAGTTCCCCATGAACCCCCCCCCCCTCTCTCCCTTTGTATGGCTGTGTTTGTGTGTGGATGCGCAGAACCATAAGAACTCAATAACCCCTTGCAGGGCCGAGGCGAAACACGTAAATAACGCTGCTAAAAACATGCAAAACTATCCCTTTTCGCCTGAAGTGAACCGCTAAAACACTTCATCCAAACCTTCACGGTGCTGCCACGCTCTAAAACATTCCTCGAGAATTAATTCTTGAGGATACACTTGTATCCATGCCGTCCGCCCCACGGCAGGCCGGTTTCACCTAGCCCGATCCGTCCGATTGTCGACCTAACTGGAGCTGGCAGATTTTTTGTTGTTGCGTTTGGCTTTGCCGAAAAAAGCCATCACACGCTTGTAGCATTTTATTATTGTTTGCGCTGGTACAACAACGGGTTCGTGCGAGCGGGCGTTAAGAAGTTGCTGTACTTTGATCCTCGTTTCCCAGGGACCTTCGCTTTCCTCTTCGGATTCCGTTTGCCGGCCGGGCTTAATCTCCTTGGCACACGCAGGATGGCTTACGTCGGATTTGGCAGGTTTGAGCTTCGACTGGAGGCTCGGGAGAAGTACGTGGTGGATGGGGTGTGAGAGGGAAGGAGGTAGTGAAGATTCGGGTGCTACTGTTTGTCCGTGCGTTCATGGGTATGGCCACCACTTGCCAGCCGGAGTGAAAAAGGTTTTGATGAGATTTTAATCAAGAGACAAGGGTCCTGCTGCAGCAACAAGGCGGATGTCTGTCAGATGCGAACTGTTACCCAGCTGACATGGCTTTATTGCGGGCAGCCCCGAGAGCCAGAAGCTATTTCGCAGAACTTATTTAAACTGATTTGTGTTTATGCTGTTGCGGGGAGAGGGGAACAAAAACGTCTTACGCTATTTCTTTCAACACTGATCGAGTAAGCCAGTGGGAAAATTTTCCCATTTCCTAGAACCTGATTCTATTTATTTTGCTTTATTGATGGTAAGTTGCAGTACCGCACGGCTAAATTGGATTGGAAGATTGCCCGTGACAAATGAAGGCACCCTTGTTGCAACATAATTTTAATAGAAAATTATTGTTTCAATTTACACACTCCCCACCTTTAGAGCACCTGCTTCCTACAAACATACAGTTTTACTCCGTCGACGAAGCATTCAATGTTTTCACAAAAGAAAAGTATATTACTATAAAATTCATGGAAAGAAAATCATACACGAAGATCGCTTATATATCTCAAATGTAAGATATTTGATAAATTAGATTAATGCAACTGCACACCTTTGTCTTGCTGAGATTCACTGGAAACTCAATCTAAACTTAGTGCAATGATATTCACAACACGATAATTTAGTTTATACAACTGTATGCCATTTCATTTACAGGTTTATACAACTGTAAAGCACAATACAAAGCCTAGCAGAACATTTTATTTATTCAGTGTCGTCCCTGTGAGCTTGCTCAATCCTAGGAATCTTGATGCAATAGAATGCCATTGTTTTACGGCTCAAATGCTGTAATACCATTGCTGTACTCGACACGTTTTATAGTATGTTGTAGAGTTTAGCACAGCGTTCTTACTACCCTATAAAGATATATGATAATATCTGAATGTATCAAAACATTTACACAACGTTGGGATTTAATTATTCCAATAATAAGTTCCACATTGGTTAAACATAAAACAAAACATGTTTTAAAAAGTTATCTAGACCCGATATCTAATTATTTCAACCAATCTTGACCGTTCACCGCGCACAAGCAATCCGGCGAACTACTAAAGACCTTGGTAGCAAATCAAATTGCAAAAGCAGAAAAAAAACATTCCATTGATAAGTTCGTGCATAATTCTTTATCACCATTAGAAAACTGAGTAGCTTGATTGGTTGAACACTTTGAGATTTTGTTTTTGCATCTTGTACAAAAAACGAATCTTTTTCTGTTTTGCAAAAAACACACCCGTCCAGACAACAATGCACTCGGGACGAGTCTTCCAGCACTGTGGCAGAAAAGCTTCGAGAACATTCTATCACAAGAAAAAACACACAAACACACCTAGACATTTCCATTCCAACATGCCACTGAGTTTTCCATCGAACCGGTTGAAAATTGAATGAACCATGCTGTTTGTAGAATCCATCCTTGCATCTGCTTTGTCCCCCATTTCGTTCACTGAAGAGTGAATATAACAAACAAAGCAAGACTTTCTAGTTTGCGACGGTCATGGAAATAGGGAACGTTGTCCACTGGCATCGTTAGTAGCTGCATAGCCGCACCGGGAAGGCATTGTGAAACCAAAACCTTGGCTCTAGCCCTTCCCTTCCGCCCATCATTGTCCACTCGCAACTAGTTCGTTAGCGTTCCTGCACGTTTGGCAAATCGAAAACCCACAACGATATTGCCAATCAATACGAAACGAATTGTTGTATTTGCCATTGAGAAGTGATCCACTTTAGTGTTCCTGCTTATTGTGGGACGGGATTCACTCACCGGCACAAACAAGCTAGACGCTATTTGATTCTTAAGCATAAAGTATGTATATAGTGGAGTGCGGTTGAGATGCGTATCGAGTATGCAACAGCTTCAGCCTTATCGAAACCGGGCCAGGGCTACTTCCGAGACCTGATTGATCACGATGACATCTTTGATGGTAGGCTGGGTGTACCGGCCCACAAGCTGCTTTGAAATGGACACCCATCACGAACCACTCGACCGGTGTTTGGCTCCGTGTGATGGGTGTAGAAGGTATTTGCCAATTTGTGAACATTATTTTTTCAGCACTATCTCTCTCTCTCTGTCTCGTCCCCGTGTAGGCAGCACATCCAGTAGCCTGATCTTTGAACTTTAAACAAACAAATTATTGAAAAAAAGTTACGCTACTCGAGGACGCTATGCAAACAATGGCCAACTAGCGTACACCTTGGGACGGGCTCATATTTCTCTCGCATTATTGCGTCGCTCCTCGGTTTTTTTTTTTGGCTACGATCCGATAGGATTTCTGCTGCGTAGCGTACCTATTTATAGACTTTACCGTCAATTTTACACTTTACCGCTGAATCATGAGCGCAAAATTATCGTTCCACTGTGCCGTCACTTTTCACTATCATCGGTGGTGCGATCGACACATTTCGCGGGCACTGGAAAGTCTTCGTCGGCTTACCCAAAGGGATGGAAGCGAAATGCGTAGTTATTATTGAATTTATTGTCACTGTCGCTTCGCGTTTCAGGCGATGGCAGGTGATAATGTTTGCGACTGTGTAGTTTGCAGGATACGCAAACAAATTGGTTGCTTCCCGCCAAGAGTGGTTGTCTTCTGCGGGCAAGGGCGCGTGGAGGTACAAATGGTAACCTTGTGTGCGAAGTTTTAGTATGTCTATTTTATATCAAAACAAATTATCTTTTTATTAAGTTGATAAAGTTGTATGTATATGAATCACACAGGTGCAGCGTTAAGTTTAGTACGTTTTTTTTAATTGTATGCAATCTCAACCTATCGTATTTGTAACATTTTATTCAAAATGTGTAGTTTTTGTTATCGGCAATTTGGGATGTATTAATAATACCAATGTAACATGATTCGAGTAGTTCTGCTGTAAAATGCCTCAGACTACGATGAGTGAGATACATCAACCAGATACGTACATCATATTCATATCCATATTTATTCCGAAAGTTAACCAGCTAGCGCAAGCTTACACAACCCACTTATGATAAAATATTAAACTTTCGTTTGATCAATTACACCCAACAAATACAATCAATCTAATTACGCCAACCATAAACACAAAACCACGAATGCTGATAGGTGAAATAGCTGGCCTTCAATTACGTTGGTCAAAAACACGCCAGCCGAAACAATGGCACTTTTGCGGACAAACTTTTTAATTATCATTACAGGATAATCCAAAACCTGCAGCCACCAACATCGATTGCCCATTGAAATGTGCTCGGTTCACTGGTTCACCGGCCATGTTTAACCGGTGTCCATTTATTCATACTTAACCACAGCTCGAACGTGCAGCTTGCTACCGGGGTGTAGCGTTTTGGTGAGAACGTGTGTCGGTTTCGATAGTGGTTGTTGAACAGACACCCTTACCCAATTTGTAACGCCCGCTTTACACGTGTTAATGTCGATCGCTAGGGTTTGCTCTGTTGCACAACAGAGCACCCTCACATACCCTGCGAGGGTGGTGGGTTTTTCCAAACTGAATGAGCGCCTGATTGTGTATGGGGCACATAATGTTCCGTTGCATTTCAGCCTTATTGGCAGTAATGCATGAAGCTGACATTCGATTGGCAGTGGGGTAAGCCGTGCGCGGCAAAAAGGTTGGAAAAGATTTGTCGCGATGATGTGCCGCCCGCATTGACCCTGAAGCCCACAGACCACAGCTGTGAAATCTAAACGCCACATTATACAACCCATACACACCCATTCCCCCAGCTACACCCAGCGCTACCGTATCATGCCACCGTTCACCGGAGGCCGGGTTGAAAGCCACTCAGCGATGCAATCGGCGAACCAGCCTGCCTGTCATCGCCAACACTACTAGGGGAGGGGGAGGGAGAGGTTGCCACCATGCTGCTGTGTCAGTGCCGCTATCCACACCCCCCCCCCCCTGCCACTACCTGCTGACAGATCGCGCTGGAGATAATCTGCGGTTATGTTACCACTTTGTACTCGCGGAAAGTTTAGATTTCGAGCAGCCGTGTAGCCACATACGATCCTCGTGCAATGCCATTTGCCGGCTCGTTTTACATACATACCGATAGGGTGGTTGGCGCTGGACCGAGTGCTGTGGAAAGAGAGGTGAGGATGGGGAGGGAGGGAATAAGCCAGTGTTCGGTAATGTTAACCAGCGGTTTTTCTAACCCAAGTACCGGATAGTGCACCACCACCGCTACCATCACTGTGCTACTGGTTTTTGGTAAAACTAAAACGAGCTATCCATGCTCGTAAACGGGCCTAACCCGGTGTTGATCGCCGTTATTGCGTTCCGGTGCCGGATTCGGAACAACATGACGCTGCCGCTGGTGGTTCAAAATGCGACCGAATGCTACCGATTGCTGTTTGGTGCCCATCAATTGAGCCTATCGTGCCTATGCAATCGCAGGAATAGGCACGAAAATGGCGTGTCGATTCGTACTAATTAAATGTGCTGTGCTGTGTGCTAAGTACAGTTGTTAGCAATTGATAGAAATCTAATTATGTGCTGCAAATTACAAGAACTCTCGGGCCCACAGACATTGATGTTCAGAACAGAGCTATAACGTTCTCAAGACTATGCACTACGAAATCACATGGTGTAAAGCAGTGAGCTGAGGGTGGTTGGACGCTCCGGCACGTGCAAAAGCCCGTCCGGGTCATCCTTCCCACAGCAAGAAGTTTAGACTATACAGTTGTGTGGTACAATAAGTCTGTAAACTGGCCAATGACACGCTAAAACAAGTCTTCACGCCAACAAAAAAGAACAAGTTTTTTCGCTGCAGCATATGAAACTTACTGGGCCCAGTCAAGTAACTCTCACCCTGAGTCAATTGTTGCCTAATTACTATGGTTTTTCATTAATTTCATTGATTTCACACAAGTTCTTCAAAATTGGGAAAAAAGTAATCAACAATCATACGGGTTTCTTTATTTAAACATTATTTGTGTACGATCTATACACGGTGGAGTGGGATAACACCTGGTAACTTTATTCGCATTTCTTCCACCCTCATCACACTCCTTAAAAAGCGCCCTTTTCTACCTCAAAGGATTGTTCTTTACCACCAAGCGTCTCGTTCGAGACTGGGACAAGAAAAATTGAAAGTGCATTTGTTTTTATGTTCTTTGCCGTTTTCCCGCTGGATTCGATCAAGCATCTCACCCACTGAGTCGATTGAGGGGTCAAACGATCGAAATAAATCACCCGGAAGAGGCAACATAACACTTTCATTTTTTTTTAAATCAAAACAATACAATAGAGTCTGCTTATACTAATTAACCTATCAATGATTTCTAAACAATGTTCTGTAATACGTGGAGTTTTTCATTATTTCAATTCATTCGATATCATTTATGAAGAGACTAGTTAGCTTAAAAAGTTCTCTTAAATTCTTAATTTATTCAATTTCCTTATTTTTCTAAATAATTTATTTAAGTTATTTAATTCTGATCTTACCAATTCGTTGAATGCAGGAAGCCTTATGGCTTCCCATGATCCTAATTTGTCTTCAACATAGACTTAACATCAATCTAATTACTTATGTGGTTTGTTTTTTTACGAGTTAAAAGTTGATTGGCTAAAAACCAAGCGGTGGCAGACTATCTGCAAGTATTATTTTATTCCAAAACTCACGCAAGGTGTAGACGTTTCCATTTTTAAAATACAAATAAATGATCAGCATGCGAAGTCTACGAACGCCAATTGCTAGTAACACGAAGCAAAGCCACACATGCTATTCAAATATTCCAATCCAATTGGGGTATCTCCATTATCTTCAAGCATTCGACATGCTATTTCAACACATTTTAACAAATGCTGCACACAATATTGCCTCTTTTATTGCACCCATGCATAACAGCGACAAGCGACGACGGCAGTACTGGTTGGCAATTATCAGCCTCACTGCCCGAGTGAAGCATCTGTCGCACAAACTCATAAACGGTCGTTTCGGTACGGCACGAGGTGTGTTCAACACCGGCATCAAACCGGTTCCACAAAACGAATGCGCGCCCAGCGCCCGAAACATTCGCTACAACTGGCTGGCCGGAACACGGGACGGGACGGGCAACCCGGGGCATTGCGGCAGCCATACCATACCACTAGCAGTGCGCATAATGATCGCATATTTCGTAATTCCTTAACCAAACTCTGGCCGAACGGCGGAATGTAGGGGCAGTTCCTTCGCTCGTCCTTGCGTGAACGATACGAGCCAACCGGAACCATCCACATGTGCAATTTCAATTTAAATATTTATTAGACTGTGTGCTGAGTAGGCCCGGGCTCATGGTGATGTGTAATACGGTCTCTTCCCTGCAGGTCGCTTCCGCTTCCCAGACACGCGAGCTGCTGTTAGATTTCATTCCTACTGATGATTGTACGGTTGCACATTCACTTTGCCGGGCGCGTGCTACGATGGATCGGTGGAATTATGGCAGCCACCGCTGAGCTGAGCTGAAGTCTCGGCATTCCCGGCCAGCTCTCTTTCACCCGCTCTCTAGGCGTGCTCTAGGTTACAAGATCGGTTTAAACACACACACACATACAGAAAAACAAGTAAGCACCATCAGAACGAATTCGCTTAAAGTGACGTGTGAACCAGTCAACCATGGACGATGGAGAGTCTTTCGGTTGGTGGTGTGATCATTGGAAAGCGTGGCGGTACATGGTGTCCTGCGCCAGTTACAGTAACAGTTCCTCCTCGCTGCTGTGGGGTCCCGATGTGCTGTGCCGGTTTGATGGCGACGACAGTGCTGACAGTGCACGATCGCACCCGCTAGGCGCGCCCGGGAGCGTGGGTGCGGTCGAGCTACGGACAGGAAACAGTACGGGCAGCCTCTACCGGGCCGCCACCCAGTGCTATCAGACGTTCAAGTGCGGCCTGCATTCCATAGTGTCCGGCAGTGATGGTGTTAGTGGCGATCGACACACCGAGGAAGTGCGGTGGAACGATGCACTGTACGAGTGTGCACCGGAACCGGTTGCGCCGGACAGTTGGCAGCAGCTACCGAGCACGAGCTGCCGCACCGCCGCGTCACACAACATCACGCTGATCGCGCGCCAAGTGTTCCAGCCCGTGTCGGAGCTGATCGTGAAGCTGCCGAAGCTGCTGCTGCAGCTGACCGAGGTCAGCTTTGGCAGCTTCGATACGATCGACACCGATCGGCTGACGGTGGACGGTTGTTGGAATGCGTCGCAGGCGCTACTGGACGCGGAACGAACGACGCCCGCGCAACCATCACAGACCGTCCGGACGGTCCCGGGGCCCGTGCAGTCCGTCCGGCTGGTCTGTGGCAATGTGTCGACAGAGTCGCCGTTGGGCGCGGGATCACTGTTCGAAAGTGACGCGTTCGAGCTGGTAAGCGTATCGCTGCTCGAACCCATCCAGTGCTGGATGAATGTCGAGCTGCGGAATGCACTGGTCAGCCCCACCTGGCTGAACGGGGCGGAGCACCATTCCGTGGCAGCGCTCGCGGGCTGGAACCAGACGCAGCTGCTCGGGGAGCTGCCGGCGGGTGGCGATGCGGCCCAGGGCCGGTACGAGTGGAGCTTCCTGTTCGTCATCCTGTTCATCTTTGCCGGCGGGCTCGGCAACATCCTCGTCTGTCTGGCGGTGGCGCTCGATCGCAAGCTGCAGAACGTGACCAACTACTTTCTGCTCTCGCTTGCGATAGCGGACCTGCTCGTTAGCCTGTTCGTAATGCCGCTCGGTGCCATACCAGGATTTCTAGGTAAGTGCTGGAGTGGGAGCTTTATCGTTTAATCATTTTCTTTTACACAAGCTCAAGGTGACAATATGTGTATTGCGAAAACTCATCCTTAAATTTTATTATTGTGTTTCCTTTGTAACATAGTTTTAATTTGTTATGTTTCAATAACAACCACATCAATAAGTAATAACTAAGCGCAAAACAATGAAAGTAGCAGATTTAAAAATACTGTTTTGCTAACATGGTTTTGAAATGTGCTAGACGTATTGAGGTGTGCCTTGTTGTTCATTTCAAGTTAAAACACTCATAATATTCGATGTTGATGATACTCCAGGATCTATTCGAAGTAAATCTAATTTATGCAGAGCTCTTTTTACCCTTTGGTATAATCAACCTACGTAGTTACACCGATAGATGTTCATTGGCTTTTAAGTTTAAGATGTAGATAGCAGTAAAACATAATAACGGCTGTAATAGATTAATTCTCTTCCTGTACTTATGTAAAATAACTAAAATAATTATTTTGTTCAACTACATTTGTAACTGACCTCTCTTCAGTAGATGAACATTCTTTGTTCGCCAGTACCGTAGTGAGGGTCGCACTGCGTCATATCGGAAATAATATTGCTTTAGAACTAATCAGGACGGGGTCCCACAGCCTTGGAGTCAAGTGATAAACCCCGTGTAATGTTGAAAGCAAATTAGCTCCATTTGGCATGGTTCAATGAATTTGAATCTTTTTTTCAAAAGTTGCTTTTTGTTCACAAAACTCCTCCCATGCTCCTACCAGCACGCCCAGCAGTTCCAGCAGAGTACACTATCCATCCAATCGATATAGATCGCCCAAACCGGTTCGTTACGCTCGTGCCCCGAAAGCTGAGGATCATTAGAGCACATCGACCGGTTTTTTGCACGTCTCACTTTTCACACAAAACAAACCCTATTTATTGCTCCTTATTGCTTTGCCCTGTTCGGTTTCCGAAGATGGCATCCCGGCAGGCCGTTTGGCCGGCATTCGAGTGGCCAATATTCCCGCGCGTCCACTAGATACAAATCATCATTAGTGGCGACGGCTTTGATGTACGCCCGGTTCGCCCGAGTGAGTACTTTCCCGTGTGGAATTGGTACGCCGGTAAATCATGGCCTACTAAAGGGGTGGGGGGTGGGGGAGCTGTATCCTTCGCTCGACCCATTTGTCGGCCTGCTCCCACCCACCGCGGGATCGTGCCGGGGTGTTTCCACATTTCTATTCATGGACCATTTAGAACGGATATCAATCAATCGTACAACCGGGGGAAAAGCACATTCTTTCCTTCGATAGATATCCGTCCCAACACTCACACACACACACACACCGCTTCAAGCTTCCAAGCAACACCCTTGCCTTGTGGTGCTGGTGGACGACCATGTCAGGGCGGTGACAGTTTACTGCTGTGTATAAATCCGTTCAATTTCACCACACGGTCGGTGTGCGGTTTGTTTTTTGTTTATCTCTCTGAAATGGCAGCCTAACGACAAAACTGGTCGGAAAAAATACCCCCTGGTTATTCAAAACAAGCTATCGCCACAATTCCCACGATTGTTTTTCCACAGTGTCCCAAGAGTCGCTCTATTTCAACGTTTTTTTTATCTTGTATCTCTCTCTTTCGTTTCATTTGATGAAAGAAAATGTTAGCTTTTTGTTGTTAGCGCCCTTATGCGCTCCGCTAGTTGGTGCAAGAAACATCGACCCCGGGATTGTTGGTGTTTTTGGATGTTTCTCGTCTCTGTGTATTCTTTTCTTTGCTCTACCACCCACGGTCCACCCGTGCCCGTGCACCAAAACTAACTGGTTTGCAACTTTCGGGCCACGTGCTCGGGTTGGTTTGCTTTTGTTTCTTTTCCTCTGTACCTTGCATTGGCTTTTGTTGTGCTACACCAAACTAAGCCCCCCCCCCCTCACATTCCCACGGCCAAATGCGCAGCTGTGTGAATGCGAAAAACATACCATCAAAGTTTTGCGGTCGTAGCAAGGAAGGCGGAAAGATGACGCCGGGTGGTACGGCAAGAAGGGCAAAACATTTACACAATAACACACAGTGTAGCGCACGACTTTCTAGCACTTCTGGCAACAAAAAAGCAGCATCAAGTGACGCGAACTCTTTTGCTGCGCTGTGTGTGTGTGTGTGTGTTTGTAAGTGCGTGTAATGGGAAAAAATGTGAATTGAATTGTAAATCCAACCATTGGGCGAAAGAAAGAGAATGGCAACAGGCCGGGTTCGAGGCCATCCCTTAGCCCCGCTGCATCAACCTTTACACCTCGATGGAGGCGCCCAGTACCGCACCGGACAGGAAGAAAAGCGAAAGCTTCCGTTTGATGCCACATTCAAAATGGCGTTAGCTAGCAGGGTTATGCTAGCTTGGCAACATCCGTACCGCACTCCTGGCACACGCAACCCACGGGTAACGGGATGGACGGGATGGTGATGATGATGATGATGCTGCTGCTGCTGCTGCTACCATCGCTTCATGGGTAGGTGGGTAACGGTGGTCGTTACTTCTGCGAGCGAAAGATTTATGGCGGCCAGTGGCATTTTCTCCTATGCGCCATTATTTATATCACGTTTCGAATGGGGATTGTGGGATCCGCTCGCTTTCACTTTAGCGAAAGGCGGTGCGCGGTTCGAGCACTGTTGCAACCGTAACTGCACCTCCGCGTCGACCGGGGTAGCCGAAAAAGTA
>SIXB01000526.1:0-55757 GCA_007018985.1 Anopheles bwambae
TCGCAGACATCCACTGAAGGATTTCTAACATCACCTGAGAGGATGTCTAATGGTCCAATCTCAAAACTATCGGCATTACTCGATTCTGTGACATGTAAAATAAATATTTAATAGAACAATTGTTTGCTGTAAATTTGTTAACGGACATATTCAAAACAAAAAATTAGACCCATAATGCATTAATGGTTTCGGAATAATGTTTATAAACTTTTAAACATGTCTGCTAGATTACGCCTTTGTGGCCAATGTGGCACTCATATGAATTTACATTCCAGCATGCATTAAAATATGTTTGCTTATATATTTGTATATACAGTTAAGTAACCAGCAATAACCACGAGCTGTAACGCATATCCACGCATGATTTTGATGTTATGATTGTCTGCAATGAACGCGAACTCATTAGAAGCACGCTGTGAGTGTGGAGGATCAATCCGTCTTTGTAGCTTGCGCTCAAAAGACACAGAAAGCATTTTTTATTATATTTTATTCAATTTATTTATATTTAATGCCTATCGTGAGTGTCAATAGTATTAATCGTTATTTTATGTCATCCTAGCACCATTGTTGACATTCTTCTTTATATTATGTGCATCCCTTTTGTCCATCCATCAAACCCGTGATCAAAGAGAATAAAAGAAGGGAAAAGAACTAACACCATTAAAGCCACGCAAACATTAAAATTGGACGTCCCAGCAGTGTGCACCCGTGCACCAATTAGCCCGCAGCTGAGGGTGATTTTTCCTAAATTGGATGTTAAAACATTAATTGCACCTCGCAAAAGATTAACAACAATTTCACAGCACTGCCACTCCGATAAAACGGCCACCGATTGAGAGAGGCAAGTGGGTGGGAGGCGGGACGTTAAGCTAACCCACGCAGGGCCATGGCAGAAAATGGTAAAGAGTGCAAAATAAATAGACCACCACCTACGCCTACACACACACACACACCCGCAACAGAGCAAGTGTGGCTGGAAAACGCACAGCACGCAATCATGAAAAGCCCCCATCCGTCCCCGACCACCGGGGGGTCGGTCGTATATCAAACGCAACCCGGCGCACAAAGCCCGCCGGATGGGGCCGATTTTGGGGCGGAAAGAAAAATCTCACACGTTTTGCAAATAAACAAACTAATTAAAACCATATTGTCACTCGCAAAGCAGGGTACCACTTTTCCGGCGCCGGCCCATTTTCAATTCCACCGCACCACCCTGCTGCCGGGCACGGGAACGGAGCGAATAATGGGAGGTCGGATGCAATAAAATTCCCTCGCCTTAAATTATACCAATTCTAACCTACACCCTGTCACTGATGGGGGGAGGGAAGGGGGGCGCTGATGCTATCGGCCACCTTTTTTTTTTCTTTACGACTGTCATTTCAAGCGGCAGTTTGCAGCAACCGCTCAACATATTGGATGCCACCACCCTTTCAGCCGGCCTAAACAAGCCTTTCGCGTGGCGGGGGAGACATGGTTGGGCAGACCCGGGCAAAAGCACGGGACGACCTAATTTTAAACACCTTCTAGCCGAAAATGAACCAAAAACGCTAAAAGCTGAATGAGGGTGGAGAACGTAGAGAGCTTTTTTTTTGCCCAGCCAGCTGCCTGCATCCAACGCTTGGAAAAGCGATATTGAAAGTGTGCTCCCGGCGGAAAAGCACACTCATTCGTTACGAGGTCATGAAAAATGGGGTTCACCTCTGTTTGTCACCAGCGGCGCTTGCCATTGGAGCGTAAAGTTTTATGCTCAAACCGGCACACACACACGAACTCAAATTTCGCTCTCAGCCCCTTTGCCCCTCACCATTCGTTGTCCCGACCGCTGTGTGTGTGTCACGGGGTAATTAATGCCACTCAACACGTTGCCGGTATAAATCTCACGAGAGAATTTACGTCGCCTGCTGCGTTCGGTAGACCGGCCGTGTCGCCGTGCTGAGGGAGAGTGTTGGTCTTGGAAAAGCCATACCATAAGAGGCTAAACTGGCGAGTGCATTGGAGAGAGTTGTGTGGAGCTTTGCGAAACAGGTTCTGGCCCAGGTGCCTGGCCGTGCTTTATATCCTTTTTAAACATTCCGGACGGCGAGAGCGCGTTAAAGCATAGCATTTCGCTATCGGTTTATTGGCAGGGGCAGGGATTTGTTGGCTATATCTTTTATATTCGCTAATAAAACAAAAGCATGCAATATTTGCTCGAGTAACCATCTGTTAACTGTTGCGCTTCGGACAGTTGAGAAAGTGTAGATGGAAAACTTTTATAATGTAAAGCAGAAAACATGAATTAAGAACAGATTTCTGAAATGCAGCATTTTGTTCAAACGATTACAATTATGCGAATGACCTCTGTTTATAGCGCTTCAAGGAATCAAGTGGATCTGAACATGACTTGCTAAACATGAGCCTGCTTAGAAATTACTTATATTTTATTGGATCTCACACAAAAAACGAGGAGTGCTGCTTATATAAACAGCAAGCTGTACGTTTTATATCGGAATAAACACACTTTCCAACAAAAAATGATATCCCTCTGCAACGAGGTAAGCTGTTGCCCCTCTGACAATTGCTCTGTGTCACTCCATAGGCCGTGCACTGTAAAGCTGCACCTACGAGACTTTTTCACGTGCCTTTCAAAACCGGGTACTAGCGAACAAGCGAACGAAAGATTTATTGGAGTCGTTCCAGTGATAAGTGGATGATGAAAAATAGGAACCTTTCAAAGAGACCACGCAGCCCTTTCAGCCCAACCAACAGCGGAAGTGGTTTTACGAATAAATTTGAGCAATAGAAAAATAACAACAAACCCATCAACTGGTGCATGAATTTAACTGGGTTGTTGCGACGCCCCTACGGTACAAAGGCGTCCCAAGGCAAAGCTTGCCGATAAACCGATTTCACTATTCAGTAAAAATCGGCAGGCGCTGAAACGGTATTAATAACCATGGTTTTATGGTTTGTCCTTCGCCGAGTTTCGATTGTTCCGAAACTGCGTTACCTCGTGCATACTTCAGAGCTTCGTGCTCGATTACCGACCCGTTGAATTATGGACCGAAAAATGCGGCATCAATTTGTAAACCGTGCAATGACCCGGAAGCGCAAGGGTGTGAGTTTTATGGCAAGACACAAAACCACCGATCTGAAGTGCGATGTGCGGTTGCCTAGCTAATATGGTTCCATTGAAGGGGCACTAATGCGCAGTGCAAGCTGTGAAAGCGGAAGAATCGTAGCGTGATTTTTGCTGCCTACCGAGATTCAAAGCACTAGAAGTTTAATTGTTCGTGTTTTGAAAGGAATTTCAGGAAGCCGTGTGGTTTATCCAAGAATAGAGAGCAAAATTGGTAATCAGTACATAGTGGTGCTATCAGAACGTCGTAAACCCTATGTTTTTTTTTATAGCTGCAAAGCCTACATTGTAGTTCATCTGGAGATCGTTTGCAAGCCTGCGTGAGTTGCTTTAGCTCATGTTGCGATGCTGCTACTTTCTTTAACGATCTTAAACCTTACTTTTATCTTTTAAAACCCTTGAACGTGGCAATACAAAACTTGAGTTTTGACAACATGTGTCTCTAGAATGAATAAAATTTAACTATTTTCAATAATTTGAATTGTTTATTGTACTGACTCAAGGATATGGCATACATTCTGATGCCACATTTATCATAAAACACAAGTCAGAAAGTTCCATTACTGAATTTACACGTATCATTCAAACGTTTCATACAGAGAAAGGTGTTGAATTTTAATAATTAACACCAACATACCGTCGTTTTCTTCTTTAAACCCTCCAGCTCCCTTGCGCCAGCCCGCTCCTGCAACCAAATCCGCACTGCACTGAACAATCACTACATCCAAAATCACAGCTCAATTTGCCGTCCCTGGCGCTATTTCAAAACCTTCATCGCTTCGATATCATCTTCCATCGTGCACACTACTTCCCTTTTCCAACCAATCCACCCCCCACCCCCCCACTCCCCTGCCACCAAACTAGCCATCGCTCCCGTAAGAAACGCCATTATGCCCCCGAAATGAAAGCACTCAAATCCCGCGTGCGCTCCAACACCTACGACGGGTAATCTGATTAAAATTCATGATGGCTTAGATTACACGTGGTACATCATAAAAATTGCACACCCAGCCCGCACCCAACCACCCTTCACCCCGTTCAATTTGCCATCGGTACCAAACGCTCCGAGAAGCTTGGTTATGTGTGTGTGTGGGGGGGGATAAAACGACCATTTCCTTTGCCCAAACATTGCTGGGAATGTGTGTGTATGTTTGTGTGAATGTGTGATCTATATGGGTGTGTGTGTGTGTGTGTGTGTGTGTGCTTATTTCGATGGAACAGGAATAGTGCTTGTGGGTTAGCGTTGTGGCGGGAGACGGTATGCTGGGACAAAGTGAAGCGAATGGAAGGAAAGCCAACAATACACACCATCTATTCGTCCCATTTCTCCCACGCACCAACGGTACCAATCCACCCACAAGCGGGCAGGAAAAATTACTCGACCTCGAAAAACTACCGCTCAGCTCCTGCTCATATATCACGTTAATAACCTCATAAAAAGTTAACCAAATAACTTATCAGCAAAACTATGCCGCCTTGCGTTTCGTTCTCTCGCATTCGCTCTCTCTTTCTCTATCGCTCTTTCTTGCTACGGCACTGCCAGAACAATCCTTTAATCCTTTTCCTTTTCTCCTTCGCCCATGCCTTTCCATTGCCAGCTGCGAGGCGAGAATTGAGCCGCTGACGAAAAAGTGAACCATTTGCCCGTTCCCAATACCCCGGTCCTAGGTTCGAAGAGATTGCCCCGTTTTGCTTCCCACCAGCCGGGCCGCTGTGTGGACGTAATGGTTGGATTTTTCACCGTTCGTACGAATCCAATTTGGCGAGCGGCATGATGATGAGCCCCGGAGCATTTTCGAGGACGGTGAAAGGTTTGCCCGAAAATTGCCTGCAAAGAAGCACGCGGACCAAAGACGTCCGACAACGTTGAAAAGTCAAGCTTTCTACCCATTCCTCAACCCCCTTACCGTCGAACCGAAAAAGGTAGGGTGTTGCAAAATTTAGTTCATTAAATCCATTTAATGGCATTTTAAATCGCCCATTACCGGTGGAGGTTGTGGTGAAATTGAAAGAAAATCAACCTCCAACCGGAGGTGCAGAAGGGACTGATTGTGCCTGTGCCGGTGCCGGATCCGTTTCGAGCCGGGAAAGCGGACCGCGGGACGGGACGTTCTCGTCCCGGTGCATCAATACAAATTTCCCTGTGACCGAAATGTACCCACACCATCACCAGCCACTGGTGGTGATAGCTTTCACACGCCGACGATCCTTCGCCTGATAGTGGGGTTTGCTGAAAAAGAAGCACAAAAAACGCGCTTTGAAAAGCTCATCGGCATTAAAATGCGCCCCAGAACCCCCGGTTTCCGGGACCGGGGCGGACGGGAGCGTGCAAAATGAGAAAAACCACCTCCCCAAACCAATGCCGCGTCATGCCGAAATTTAAAAAGCAAACGGATGCGCACGGAATGGCCAATCCGAAAGAAAGGGGGTGTGCTGAATCGGTGACGATTATCACACCGCTCGGGGGCTCAACCACATTCAGCATTTTCGAGAAGTTTGCCATTTCCCGCCAGTTTTTCTATACGGCAGCGGAAACTACCCGGCACAGGATCTGATTGCACCGCTCGGAGGGAGTTTTCCGTTTTTTTATCACACACATACCCTTCGGGAACCCTTTTCCATTCCGGCTGAAACGGTCAGGTGAGATGGCGATAACTCGTTCGGGCGGAAAAGTGGGTAAAGAAAGGCGCGCACACACACACAGTTGAAATGGCAGCGCAAAATGGTAAGCGCAAACCAGCGAGCCGCCCAAAGGTGCATCCGCGGCCGAGATGGTGGCGCAGCGGCAACGTGGTGCCAAATTTTTAATGAGATAAAACGGTTACTCCTTTGGGCTAGGCAGCTACATTTGGGGTAGCTACTAGGGAGCGAACGGATAAAGAATGAAGGGTGTGGATGCCGTTTAGGCGGTGTTGGTCGTTGGATTATTGGATACGAGTGACGTAGCACCGTTTTTTTTTTGCAGATAACGGGATGTTGATGAGGGTTCGAGTGACGAGCTATGCTATGCCGGCTGGAATGTTGACTTCCTTTTCTTTGTATGAATTGTGGATGAATGTGGGTAAAATACTTCCTCAAATCTGCACTCAATGGAGTACCTTGCAAGGACCCGGAAGAATTGTTTGATTTTATTAAACTTGATTAGTATTAAAACAGTAAATCTTGAGTTACAACATGTAAAAATGGATTTAAAATTATTTAATGTCATTTTAAAGTTTTTGTAGGTTGTCCGAATTCAATTAATAGCGTTTATAACACGATTATTGAGAGTTCTGTAGTTGCAATAATCAATAATTTCAAAAAAAAATCAAATATATAAATAGCCGAATGAAGTAATTTAATATTAGTGTACAAATGAGTTGAATAACAGTTAATAATTTGAAAGAGGCTATTATAATTTTTAAAACTAATGGATTAAATTTTATTTTAAATCAGTTTTAATACTCTCATTCTTCCATGGTTAATCTATCCACAACGCTTTACATACTCATATGGCACAAAGCTAAAGCAATTCCAAGCATAGCAAGCGTCTTCTTTACTGTGCTGCTTACTGCATTAGTGATTGCTGCGTTCTCCTTACAATCTAAGCACCTATGGAAGCCCATCACCATCCACTTCCTCTTGTAGCTCGCCCGCTCTCTCTGGCCCTCAAGAATGGTCCGTAATAATGGTAAAATAAATACTGCTCGTACCGTGGAGAGGAAACCGCCCGCACTCGGCAAACACTACCCCTTCCATGTGCCTCGAACTCAATCACACCGCTCCCTGGAAGAACCACTACAGAAATACGATCACACGCAAACACACACACACACACACACACATACACACACGCGTATGGGTAGCGTTTTGGACGACATTTCTATTTCCTGTCGCGGTGCCGGCTCGCAAGGGTGGAAAATGCTATTTTTCTAGGAGGTAAAACCTGCGAAGCGCTGCACCGCGCGTGGTACATCCAACAGAGCGGGCAAGGCCAAAAGCAATCTCATCAAACACACACACACACACACGCATACACACATACACACTTGAATTGCGTGGCACACTTCAGCCGTCATCCATCACGTACGCCGCACGGTTTGACATCGTTACTGAAATGGAGCCCTCCGAGATTTGTCGAACCCCGAGATATGACGGATGTTGGTGTCCTTCGGCCGAGGCGTCCCCTACCATCCACTCCTTCCTTCCTGCCGGGTTTACCTGCACTTCCTGCGTACGTCACCGGAGGGGCATTAGCTCCTAAACGTAGATCTCTCTTTCGTATTCTCTTTCATGCGCGCTCTCTCTCTCTCTCTCTTTGATACACTCGTTGGAAGCAAACGTATCTATCATAATGATAATATTTCTCTTACTTTCTATCCCTGCGGGAATTTTGGTACCGCGTTCCCAAGGGGAGCGTTGAAAGGAAGTCCGTCGGCGCTACTTAGTATGCTTCGTGACGGTAACGGCGTTCGTTCGTTCGACGAACCTTTTCACACACCAGCTCGAACGCCACAAGGACGAAACCACGTCTTGTCTCATGGTGGTATCTATGTGGTTTTATTGCTTAAACATCCTATTCAAACCGAGATACCAAGTCACAGTTTTGTATGGCAGGAAGGTGGGCTTTTTGAAATTTTAGAACCAACCGAAAGTTGACATTTAGATTTAGAGCGGTCAATTTGGTTCAAATTATCATATTCGTGTATTGAAATGAAATATATTTTGTAAACATGGAAGCTAAAATATAGCAAGGACTATCTCGTTTTGTTGAGTACTTGTTATAAATTATAGACTAAATACAAAATCATTAAGATAAGATCAACGAATAACCACAAAGCTACTTATCCGGCGCTACAACCGGTTATGCGCCCAAAGCTAAGGTAAATAAAATACAGTCGTTGTCACTAAAATTTGACTCTAACCTACCTGTGTTTGCTTTTAAGGCATCAATTTTTGATAGCGTGACACAATATTGCCCAATTTTTGTCTCAAGGGCTTCCATTTATGACTGTAAATCAATCACTTAAATTACAAAATTTGACATAATGCCTAAAAATGTATGCTCTAAAATTATTGAGTTAACGTTAAGAAGTTATTAATTTCATTGAAAAATTTAAGACTTTATCATTGTTATGCCTATTTGGAAGTTTTAATTAAGTGAAAAAAATCAAGGCAGAGTGTAGGCTTAAGGAGCGAAATTTAATACACTCTGTCAAAAATGGATCCCTTAGAGCCACAATTTGGCGGCAACGACTGTCAGTGGTTCATTCTTATACAGGTATTCCCCGCTATACGCTATTAATACGGACCGTAGGCAATAGCGTATCTCCAATATTAGCGTAAGTCGAATTTCGAGGATTTCAGTCAAATTATAGCCAATTTTCGTATGATTTTGCTTGAAGTGGTAGGTTTTGGCCACTAAATTAGTTATTTGATCTGATTTCAAGTGAAGATTACAATGTTGTACCCTTTAAAATGGTTTTAAAATTCGACCAAAAGGGAATTTATTTTGCATTTGACATTTGATGTGTCTAATCAGTACAATTTGCTCGAAGCACTGTCAAATTAATAAAATCGCGTACATCGAGTATGTTGTATATCGGGCTCTACCTGTATACGAAACTCCCAACTAAATTTTGAACGAACAGTCAGCACAAATTGTGTTTGGATAAAACATTGTACCTCATTATTCTCAACTAAACAATTCTGATTCTGAACAGCTTAATGATTAATGTTTAAAATCAAACTCGCTGGATTTAGAACAAAAAATCAGATTTTGCAATCAACAAAACATAATCCACAATCCCAATGCTGCAATGCGCTATAAATAGCAACGTTCTCTTTGAGCAACAAAAGCGACAATCCTTTCTTGGAAATGACATATTTATTTCTCCCTTGTGACAAGCCGAACCGTTGGGAAAGCGTTTTTCTGGTACAAAGAGAAAACATTTACATTGTTTAATAAAACCAATATGACGTTAAAGACGATTCCAACGAAAAGTTTTACAACTTATTATAAAGTTTGATAAGCGACCTTAACGTTTGAAACAACATTCACGATTTATGCGAATATCTCACATCTACAGAGCTACATTGTGCATAATGTGTCACAGTACAAAACCACGTGTTCGCTGCGCGTGTTCACAATGGTCCGAGACCGACCGGTCACGTCCGGGCTTTGCCTTCGTGGGTTTGATGAGTTCCGATGGATTAGAGTGCCGTTTCTTCTTCTGTTTCGCTATCTCCAATGGCACTGAAAGTATCACTTCCGACCATCGTACTTTTTGAAAGACTTTTCGAAACCGCGCGGGCTCCACCTGCTGCTGGCTCGGCCCACTAGTGGAGCTCGTTACCGTGCATCACTTGGCGTAATTATTCCATTCTATGAACCAAAGTAAGTGCCGTGCTGCAATCATCTCATCTTTCGAGCCAGAGGAAGCCAGTGCATCCCCCGTGCTTCTAATGACGAAGCTGTTGTGGCACGTGAAAAACGGGTCGGTGTATGCTACTTTTTTCCACTGTGTGTGTGTGAGTGTGTGTGTTACGAATAATAACAACAATGCGAGCGCACGGGCATGATTATACGGTGGACCGCAAGGCATACATTGTTGTCGTTTTTCCGCTGTTCAAGATCCATCAACAAAAGCAAAGGGAAGCGGTCTCCTTTAGACAGAGGCGAAAAAGAAAACAATTCCACGGAAAGGGGAAGGTTGGGAAACGGACGAAAAAAGATAAAGCTGTTTGGAGGGGGGGGGGGGGGGGGAAAGGGGTAAAAATTTTCCGGTGAATTTGAAAATGTTGAAATAGAAAAATGGAGCTCCCCAACTCCCCATAAGAGCTGGAGCAAATGTGGGCCATCCGGACACCCGGGCGTCCTGATTATCGTGAACCGTGCCGTTCGTGGGGGAAATGCTTACCCCAGCTGTCGGTTTTCAAACGGCAGACAGGGAGTGGGAACTGGTACGGGAGACGCACTTTTGTAGCATGTTATTCATCATCACACACAGCCACAGCAAAGCAAAACACGTTCCTGCTTTGCAGCAGTCGCCCGCAAGAAACTGCCCCGAAGGAAAGATACACACACACACACGTGGGAACAATGGTGCACAATGAGGTTACTATCTTCCATGCACATGTACAGACACACACACACACACACTGGAAGGACGGTGACGTGCAGTGGCAGTTTTGTGGTCGGCGATTGTTGCTGTCGGTTGCTGCAGCGTGCACAACAGAAGCCGTTTTTCCGAGTTTTTCAACATCCAGGCCCTGTTGATTTTTCCCCCGGGGACGGAACCTCCCTTCGGGTGTGTGTGTGTGTGTGTGTGTGTGGCGTTGGGAATGAGAGTTTACGTTCCCACACAATGCTTTGCGTCGTCTTGTTTTGTGTTGGACGGCAGGCGCGCCTCACAAACCCTGCTCCACCCAATGAATTCCAATGAAGTTTGAGCGGCGAGACAGGATGGGAGCAGATGGATGGTTTGCCATCGCGATTCGCTGGTCTTGAAGCACATCAATGTTGATGCCCCTCAGTCCTCGTACTCGTACCATCCCAGCGACTACAAGCGTCGTTTCAAACGTGTAGCTTCGCTGCGAAAACCTTATTGTTCTTGCTGCTGTGCACTCACAGGGAAGAGACAGTGTGTGAGTGAGCGAGAGAAAGAGAGAGAGAGAGAGAGAGAGAGAGAGAGAGAGAGAGGAGGGAAGAAAAATGCTTAAAAAACTGCCATCCCCGGAACACTCCGACGAGAGACCCGGGGACAGAACCGAAGCGCTAGTTGGCCCGTGTGGTACGAGTCCATTCCCAGCTGCTGCTGCTTCTACTGCTGTTGCTGCAGCTTCACGTTCGTTTGCATCAGTGGAGCTCCCAACCGAGCTGGCGCAAACAGTGGACCGAGCGAGCCGGAAAAATAATGAAAGATCCGCCCGAATCGCGCGATCGCAACCGGCAAACCGGGCGCAACATAATGAAGCATCAACAAAGCTGACATTGTTTTGCCGCTGCACGGGCAAAAACACGGCTCACCGGGGGGAGGTCCCCTTGTGCGTTCAATCAATTCGTGTGCATCGAACCCCAATCGGTAAACGGGGACAAACGGGGGCCAAAGCTAGTAGTAGAAGACACAGCCAAACGCCGAGTTTTGTGGGTGGGAAAAGGCTAAAAAAAGCCACCACTTGTGAGATCCGGTGTGAGAAGATAAATCGATTCAGCAACGGATGCAACCTGCTCCTGGGGACGACGCTACAGCAGTATTGTTGCATTGCTTCTCCCCGGAGTGTATTTCAGCCGGGGGTAAAAGGATTGCCCCAGAAGCCCTACATTTTATCACACACAATCGCACAATCACACACACTCACACACAAACGTAGCCATATACAGCGACTGGGAAGATGGATACCGGTACCCGATTCTTTTGTAACTTTTTGCGCACAAACATTATAAGCAGTACGGCAAAGTCAACCAGCTGCTGCTGCTGTTGCTGCGAGACGAAACAATGCATTGTGCGCCGCTCGGCAACAATGGAACGCTGTAGTGGAAAATAATGTTTAATGCACGCTGTTGTACGGCCAGCGGGAATAGAAGTGGAGATGGCGCGAGAGGCAAGTGTCAGCAGCAAAGGGGTTTTGCACATTGGCTTTCTTATTATGGGCACGTAACAAATCCCATTTGTTGTGCTGTGAATGCGCAACCGAAAACACGCTGACAGCGAAACCGTGGCTGCATGATTCATCACGCCAGCCCAGCCAGGCAGCCAGCCCGTGAGTCCGCTGGGAGAGATGAGCCTTTGTTGAGGTGCCATCGCGCGTTGAATGGATTGCGCCCGTTGATTGTTTCGCACTAATTTATGTGTACAGCTGATAACGGTATCCTATGGGGCTGCTACTTTCGTTGTAATGTAAATAATAAATTGTCAAAAAACACCTAAACATGCCGAGGGTCGTATCAAAGGGTTGTCTGCTCATAAAGAATTTTTTAAACAATTCATTAGATTGTGTACAATAATTTAATTTTTATTTTATTTTGTTGACATAAATAACTTATTGAGCGTTATATCCATGCTTTTCAGTGATTGTTGACTTTTCGATAATTAGACACCATTAACGAGGATAATGAGCTGAACCACGGAGCTTTTATAACGAGATCGACGCAGTGTGTGTCATTCATATTATTCCATTCGGGTCATCCGGATTTTGTTCAGGTTGTGTTGAACAACTATAGAATCATACTGAATTTTCATTCTGCTTGCTTCCGGAGCCGGCTGTAGCCGTCCGGAATCGTAAGAAGTCATTTGTAGTCAAAATCGTCCAGTCCCGAGGCCGAGCCGGACTCATCAGGAGTCGGAGTTCACCGGGGTCGTTTAATATCGGGACTGGATATGGCCAGTGCAAGAATGCTGTTGCAAAGCGTTGCTATTGTCTCTAGGCTCTATTCTTAAAAAAACAACAACGCTTTGCTTACTAAGTGCACGTGCAAAGCGAAAGACGATACAAAACTAACGAAATGAAATTCCACCTCCAGCCCAAAACTGACTGACTTCGCGAAACTCCAACTTCAGGCGGCTTCAAATTAAGGTTGACTCTGATCGACTCCGGATGACTCCAGCTTTGGTTGACTCCAGCTTTAGTTGACTCCATCTCCGGCCGTCTCCGTCTCCTTTATATCCTTTGTATCTATTTGTACACCAATCAGCCGTAGATAATTTTATGGTCATACGAATTTACTACTGTATCACGGGACCGCCCTTGAAATGTCCCTACATGCGATGAATTTTCATATATCAGGTTTCAGTACTATTGCTTTCATAATAACAGTATTCTACATATTTTTCAAATGACAAAACTTTGTTAATAATTGTGTTTTGGTAGCTCTTATTCAATCCACGTCTTTTATTGCTACTGAATCCTTTTAAAACTTGCAATCCTTGTCGGAGTTTATTTCTACAAAATTTATTTTCGAGTTCATTTCTAGATTCTATCAACTCTCCAAATACTCTTCAGCCCAACTCTGCAAGATTACGCTTAACACGTTGTCTTGAAAGATGTTCGTTGCACTTTCTTCACACATCAAACATTTTCTGCAACAGTTTACCAAAGATACTCCAATCAAACATAGCATCGTTAAAGAGCTTACCAACAGGATGATAGGATTATCATTTCAATTATTATTATCTATACCAGTATCTATTGCTTCAGCACCAAGAAGGCTTAGCAACAACAAAAAACTCCCCTTGAAATCCGAAACTCATACAAAATCGATGCAGGTTGAAAATGAAAGAACCTCAACATCATTGCTCCATTCCAAATACTTATTTATTGAAAACGAAACACACCTTCCTAGACGAACGATTAAAAACAACCGAGTCGTTTTAACACTCTTATGTTTACTTGTTCCTCGTACAAGTGGTATCGAAAAAAATCAGTGTACCCCCATTGCAAAGCAAAATGTAACACGTCCCAATAGAGAGCACCGGAAATGTAAACATCTGCATAAATAATGCATTAAAATATTTGACTTACAAGTCAATCTGCTTCGGCTCCTTGGGCTGTTTAGCTGAACTCCAGGAAAAGTTAGCACAATTTACTTCTCGCTTCGCAACATTTCTCTTGAAACATTTCTACCCTTGCTCCGAAAAGCAAACATACAGGTAACCGTTGTCCGGGTCCGGGTTGTCCAAATCGGTTCCCTTGTGTGTTCACTGTTTCAAAGGAAGCCAGCAAATCAATAGCCATCCACAGAGTGCGTCCATTCCTGGAAGCTTTAAACGGCTACACTGGGCACTGCATAGATATTGGTCATTGGTTGGCAAGATTTCAGCCAGAAATCGGAGGGCCATTTGGTGGGGTGGGACAGTAAGTTGGTTTATTCATCCAGAAGGTGACCATCAAGCTCTTGCTCGATAGGTCAAAGGGAGCGGGCATACACACTCGCACACAAACCGCAAACAACCGTTGCATAGGTCGTGCATAGGTGTGTGTGTGTTGTGGACTTGTGGTGAGAGATCTTGCGTACATCTTGCCTGATTAGCTTACCTTTGCTGGCAGGAACAGGCAGGAACGTCAGCTCGGGGATGATGCACTTCTTGCAAGAAGCGCACGATCGATCTCAATCCACCAAAGCCGGACATCTTACTTGTCCTCGTGCCGGTTACGGTGTAAAAGCAAGTGGTTTTCAGTTTATGCAAATTTCTCATTTCAACAGAATTGCCCTTTTGCGACCTCATTTACCCCCTTGGTCGGGCTGGGAAACTGTAGTTGTTGGAGAAGCATACCAGCAGCACTGCCCACTGCCTGAGGTTGACGTAACGGCCATGACAAGCGCTATAAATACTAAATCACAGAACAATCTCCCGCACCGGGAAGGGAGCTGCATTTAATAAATCATAATCCACAATCCAACCGTGCGCAACAGTCGCCAGTGACCACTGGCTCAGCATCAAACACCCGTAGGCTTTCACGTTCGTCGGTGTAAGTTTTCCAAATCACTTAGAATAATTACTTATTCCTAAATCCTTCGCTCCATCTGGCCGGGATGGCGAGCGTGCACTGTTTTGAAATCCCTCCCGCAGGATACGATTGTTTCTAAAGATAGCAAACGGCCTGTGTCTTGCGTCTTGCTAAGCATACTAAGCCTCCGGGCAACGCTCTGACGACTTCTGGTGCAGTTGCCGATGCTGAGAAAACAGCGATGCAGTCGGTTCCGGTCGGTTTTAAGTCTATTATAAAAAGTGGTTAAAGATGGAGTTATTCTAAGCCTATCGAAAGAACCGTACCGGTTTGGAATATGTTAAGAGGATTGAATGAAATTACATTCCAACCTTGTTCCAACCCTATTCCCCCTGTGCAGTGCAGTTGAGCACGATCAACTAGCACTATCACACACACACACACACACACACACACACACACACACACACACACACACACACACACACACACTACACACTACCTACAGCCTGGATAGTTTGCCGCAATTGTCTAAGAAAAGGTAGCAGTTTTCTCCGGGCAAACTGATTGGATTAGAACATGCTCCGATCGTATTTCAATCACGTTTTCACATAAATTATGTTACCGTCACACAGCCTGGTTGCAGTGCAACCCGCAGTACCCCGCGGGTGGTGGGGCAATATACATGATCCTTTCGGTGAAGTGTACCTTTCAGCGCTAGGATACAACAGGGATGCTCTCCTGGGAAATGTAGCCGAAACGTCGGTCTCTCTTTGCCTTCAAGTGAATCACAGGGCTAGAGATCTATGAGATATGCTGGAAATGTATTCTATCATTTGGACCCGCATTACATGCTAAATCTACTTGGAGTGCATCCCCGTTAACATGGTCCAACGTAGGCAAGGGAAAAAGAATACTGACAAAACGCTCCCCTTTCCAACGCTGAAAGGATGTATGCCGGGAAAAAGCTGCCTGTCAGCTAGGGGTACACAAATTTGTTATTGTTCTGTACTGCACACGCCAGTGCTACTGCAGTGCCGCATCGGCAACACTAATTCCCCAAACGGCAATGTAAGTTATACAGTATACCGCCAAGAGAAAACAAAAGTCCCTAGAAAATAATCTAAAGCCTCTTGCGATAAGATTGCAGCCCTTTCCTCTCGAAACTACACGATTCTTAACATTACGGCAGAAGGTTTACAAATTCCTACAAATTCCAACATGGCCGCAGGTTGCTTTGCTGTACAAAGTAATGCATACGATAGTATAATCCTGTATTTCTTTACTAAACAAACTCTTGTTCTCGTGAAGCAGGCCGTTATCATCATTCCCAAAAAAAAAGCTACGAACACGTTTAAATGTACCCCTAGCATTCAATACATTCTACATGATACTTCCCATTCCACTGACGTCCCTTTTCTCTTTATCTTACTCTTCCAGGTTTCGACGCCGACCGGGATCATTTCGCATTTCGTGAACCTGCAAGTGGTCGTCCCGGAAGCGTTCATACTCGGTTCCGGCGAGCTGCACGTGGATATGGGATCAACAATCAATTTAGTTTGCATAATTGAGAAGGTAAGTTCTGGTGGGTCCTGGTTTGTTACCGTCCCGTTTTGGTTATTTCATTACTACGGGAAGTTTACCAAAGTTTGAAAAGTTACGATGAAATGTAAACGGGCTGGATGAGATCTTCAAGCGAAAAAATATAAATGACTGTAAAACAACTTCATGCTGTTGAAGCGCTGTTGAATGTAAAACGAGAAATATAGCAGAACACATTACACAACAAATCTCGTCTCAAATACTCTTCGTGCAAAGCAGACAACGGGGGTGCCTGCTTCAGGAGCGGTGGGATTTTGTTTGCATTTACGTTGCCACAGCACGAGAACAACGTTGTCGGCAGGTTCATCTTCCTCACCAACAGAAAAAGAGGAGGGAAATAGGGGGATTTTATTCTTGTACAACTATTTTAATAAGATTACCATGCAAAGAGGCTCAGCATGCTCAAAGCATCCCGAAAAAGCTCCTCAATTGCTGCCGAAAAACACGCGTGTCTATATGCCCGAAAACCTTAGGCTCGTGTTGCACAACACAAGTTCTCGCCTTCTACAAGGGGATGTTTTTCTACTTTTAATTTGCATCCAAAGCACTGATGACGCTCTGTAGCGTCATCTTCTGGGAGCCATTATACTGCCCAGGCGAAATAGTAAGCGTTTCAGGAGGCAAGAGCGACGAAATGTGTTATTCCCTGCACACACACAGCTCAGTAAAAGCGTGCATTTTTCTGTACCGAAACAAATACACACCTGTTCTGTTGGCAGTTAAGCTCTTTTTAACCTACCATAACCCTTTCCCGTTTGGTATGCAGTTTGGGTTGGCATTTCACACGTCGAAAGGAGAAAAAGGGTCTCACAGGACAGGATATGCATAGTAAGGAAACATTCCTTTGCTTGGGGAGGTGACTCAAGGTTAGGGGCATTTTACATGCAAAAGAATTCAATCGATGTTGCGTGAAATCTTTGAGCAATTTTAACGAACACATTTCTGTGGTAAGCAAACAGTACTTGCAGTATGCTGGAAGTAATGAAATGTAACCATAGTCTTGCAAAACATGCGTTACAACTTTGTAGGACGATTATGGTGTATGAAAAGCGTTACATTGTTTTGAGCGTTGTCACTCTCTTCAACCTTTTATTGACTGGCTGCAATATTTTACCTTCCAATGCATTTTCCGGCAGTCAGCATCAATTCCATTTCATTGCCTTCTTGCTTCACTGTACGGCGTCGTCGTGTCGTCCTGGGGCAGATAAAGGCTCTAGACACCGCCGGATAATACGTAGCCGCACACGGGAATGTCATCGTCCGCACACAGCAACTAACCTCCGCAGGAATGGTCGATAAAAGTATGTGCAATTGCGGAACGCTGCTCGGTCTTTTAAAGTGGGGTTTCTACCACCTTTTCACCCCGTTTGCTAGAAGCTTTCATAACAAAGAATAACTGTTATATTTTTTCTTCTACCTGCGCGCAAAAGTGTCAAAGGTTTTTTTCAACTTTTCTTTTCGCTCTGCGCGGTTATCTTGCCTACCGTTCGTTCCCTCCAGGGCAAAACAATGAACTGCAGTCATTGAGTGGCACAGCAGGAAGAGGGAATTCAAAAAGATTATCCAAAAGCTTGCTGCTTCGTGCAAAAGCACTTCTCCTTTGCTCGGGTTGTTCATTATTGTGCAGTGAATTGAGTGATAAAAGCGATAATTGATGATTCCGTACCGAGTAGGATCTGAGGCGGGCAACCGAAGGCACGGTCCTTGTGGATTTCGAACGGTCAGTTTAGTGAAACGCTCGAATGGTTGGAAATTTATTACCAGTTCATCGCGTCTGCAGAAGATGGCGAGGTAAAGGAAGCGGCTCGCTTTCTCTGCGGACTCAATGTCTCGATTTTCTTGGGTGCGCTTTTGTTTCATCCCAAATTCTGGTGGCTAACCGTGCGTTAAAAGGTTGCCGTTATCTTTCAGTTTATGAAATATGGATTTTCTTTAGATACTTTGCTGCCAAGATGAAATACAAAAGGATAGCTGCTTGAGTAGTTGGGGCTTTGTAAAGGTGTGTATTGGATTTTCAAGAGCATTGTTTATCGTTTGAAAGAATACGAAAATACCGACGTTTATTGTAAACTTTACAACTTCTAACAACTTTGCTTGCAGTTGAAAGGTTTTGAGTTTGCTTAACAAACTGCACTTGAATTTTCAGTAAATATTTAAACTAAATATTACCACCTTACATCACATGCTAAAAACACAATACGGAACACTTGCCTACACATGCAACTTTCACAAACTAATGCAAAATGAAGGTACAACCATCAGGATTCTGATTAATATATCTGTTCCCTGTTCTCAACGTTGCACGGGAAGCAACAACGAGCGATTGTTATCACTCTGCCGCGTTGCTCCTCTCCAGCATCTATCGGCTCGTGAAGATTGATCTTGTCAGACAGGGCCCGTTACAGATAATGTCATTTACGGTGCGATCAAATCAATCAATCTGAAACCTTTTTGCGCGTCTTGTTGTGTTGCCTGGTGCTTATCTCGCATTCATCCGGGTTGATGTACAGACACAAGGAATCGTTTCTGTTACATCCTCTGCTAAGTTTAACGTCACATACGTAAGCATAGAATTACATCAAGCGATATATTGATCGAAAGAGTGCAAAAAAAACATATAAAATATTTGCAAGTAAAAGTAAGCTTTGTTTGGGATGTACCAACACATTCCAAAGTGTTTGATTTACACGCACAACTCATTTCAGAAACATATGTTTTAATATCAAAGATAATAGAAACACCATGAACTGAACTGCTTTTCACACTGTAGCTTCACGCAAATTGAAGAAAAAAAAAAACAGTTGAAAAATGTTTGCAAGTTTGAATCCAAAAATAATAAAATTTAAAAAAAATTGTTGTTTTAAATAGTAAAAATTTTCAATCCCATTGTTTTTTTTTCTGCGTGTACAAACGGAATTAAAACAACTCTTTTTAAAATATGGAGATGCCTGGTACCTTGTGCAGCTGTAAATATAATTATGAAACTATTTCCATTACTTATTGAGAATCTAAATTTGTTACTATGTTTATTTGCCTTTCAATTGTAAGTTTAATATATGAATTATTAATACTTTACTTTAATTTGATACACATCCTTGTTAGCCTTCATCAAAACACTAAACGCACAACAAACCCATTCAGTGGATCAAAATTTATCGTTCACCAAATGAAGCTTATCGCCTCGACCGACATTACGTGCTTGCGTCCAGCGTGTGTCTAACCTTTTCCCAAAGCCAAAACGCTTACCAATTTTCTGCCCAATCAACTTTTTTCGTTGATCTTCTCTCCGCCACTGCCAGCACCGCACTTGACGCAACGCCATACGACTACAATCAAGAAAGGCATCCTTACGCCCGGAATGATGTTGGTTGTTGAGGTTGGAGCCACACTGTCAAGGTCCTGCGAGATAGAAACATTAACTAACAACAAGCGCATCCCTCCAAATCGATAAGGGAACAAATTGTCCAAGGCTCAAACTCAAATCCTGTGGCTGATTCGTGGGGCGTTTTCGTATCGCGTGCCGGGATCCACCTTTTCGGAAATCCGATCATCAATGAACTGAAGCTAAGCCCATGCACATCCCTTGGTTTGTGGGAGTCTTTCAACTCTGCTAGGATTATGTTTTTTTTTTTTTTTTGCTTGGCACAAAATTGTAGGTGTTTCATAGCAAGAAGAAAAAAGTCAACTAGAAGTGGCAAAGAAAAGCTGTTGTAATTGTCACCTGTCTTTAAAATGCCAAGCAGGTTCGTGGCTTGTGTTGAAACTTTGTTGCTTCTTACTTGGGTGCTCGTTTTTGATACCGTATTTCATTCAATTTTGTCAACCGCTTTTGCTTATGCAATTTAACAACCGCCAACTTCAAATGCACAAAAGTGCTTGGGAAAGCATAATCTGCTCCACCACCTAATTGGGGTGTCGCCTGGGAAATTGATGACAACCGTTGAAACGACACGAAATGGTCAAACTTTCCAGACGGCTGTCATTCGCTGCGAATCGATCTGCAAAAGAGAGAACGTAATGCAACGAAAGAAGAAAAAAAACCAAGCTCGATCGATTCTCAAATTGGCTTACTTTCGGTGTGGAGTGGTGTGGAGCAATTTTCATCGAATGAATCGCAATCAACGTGTTCGCTTGTTTTCGCTCCCTTCCTTTGGAGCTTTCCGATAGAAGAAAGGTTTAACTGAACCAAAAAACAAAAAACACAAAAAAGTAAAATCCCAAGCTGCACCATCATTGGTAAGCCCCTTTTTAATTCCATATTAATGGAGGAGGGCAAAAAATCAAGCGTAGCAAAAACTTGACTTTTTTGCATTTTAACACCGGGCATATATGGGCAGCCCATATACCCACGGGAGTTAAATCGATCGTTACAAACCCATCGGCCAAAAGGGAGAACAACCGTCAGCTGGTTTTTTGCCAATGCGATCCTACCAAAAAACCATGGAAGCTGGGCAAAAAGCACAACTAAAAAGCAACCATTCATATGAAATTTGAACGGCTGGCAACCATGGTTTCGTAATGATTTGGTTATTTTCCGGCCGGCCGTTGAAATCATTTCACCATAAGCCATTATTTTTTGTGCCTGAGCTTTGCAAAGCTTTCATCTTTTGTGCATTTAATTTTCAACTATTTGTATGTTTCACTTCGCTCGCAGCAAGCGTTTGATTACCACGTCTTTTTAGTGATTGCTTTTTGTTTCATTTGAGCCTTTTGATTAAAAGGAAACATTTGTTTTAAAATTGGTAGAATGTTGTTAATACAGCAGAGTTCGAAGTAACTGTGCTGCTTTTATGTATAATTGTCCATGTTTCTTGTTTTTTGAATCAAATCATTAAAATAAAGATAATTTTCAGAACAATGCTCAATACATATCAAACAAACACAGCGCCCGAAAAATGTACATTACCAATGTACAATCATGTTACAACTGTCCATATTTCCGTAACTTTATCATAGAACAAGTTCCAGAATGTACGTTCCACCCGAAACTACAACGATATCATATCGTTCCTCCTCAATCATATCAGTTTACATCAAACGGAATGGAATACCACATTCCATTACGGAAAGAAACCCATTCTCGTTAGTATAAAGTGAGTTTATGTGTGTGTGTTGGCATGAGCTTTTGGTGTTGTTATGTTTGCCTTCCTTCGAAACTCATTTAACGGAAGCAACCTCAAAGAATGTTGTCGATAGCTTGTTTCAGTGCCTGAATTTCCCTGCTGCCAGCAACGTTGCCCCCACAAAGCCACTCTTAACAAGGGAAACAAGCAAGCTGCGGGTGGAACAATTAAGCCACAAATTGAAATTTTGAAACTCTCTGCCCTCTGTCTGTACCCAAGAGGTTTTGCCAGGCACGGTGTGACGTTGCTTGTGCTGGTTGGCAGCTCGCTTTTTTTATTGCTCCTCACATTACAGGCCATCACAAGTGTCAAATTCAAACTTGCTGGCACAATCCAATCGCGTTCCGCACTCCGACCGGTCCTGCAGGACCAGAATGGGCGTGCTGTCAAGTGGTACGTGCAGCACCAGCAGCTAGTGGAACGAAACCATTGGCCCACTCCACACCCGATTCGAGGAACGGTTTCTTAACTAGCAATTACGTTGTAAATCGAGGCACAATGTTAGCTTTTGGTCGGTGCGATTGGGAACGATTCGGTTGCTTCCTGCATTTTTTTTACTGCCAAAACTCCTTTTGTGCTTTCGAAAGGTTCAGCTATTGACGTGAAAAAAACACAACATTTCCTTACCAAAGAAAAAAAAACATACACAAAGGCACAGCAACAGAAAATGCACATTCTGCAATTTGTCCCAACAGGAGGAGGACTCGCAAAAAGCAGCGCACACACACACATACACATACAAAGCCAAAACTAACCAACCGCCATTGTTTCCAATTCGCATTTTTCTCCAATGCTTGTCGCCGATTGAAATAACAACAAAATGGCGAACAATCGAGCATGCCATTCGCAGTCAAATCCGAGTTCGGCAAATTGGGAAACCGAGAGAGAGAGAGAGAGAGCAAGAGCAACAGCAACAGAAAAATATATATAAACCGAAGAGTAACAGCAACGTTGCTGCCAAATTCCAATTACGCTTAATGTTCGCTGGTCGTTATGGAAATGGGTTTGGTTTTGAAATTTTCGCCCAGTCTACCGGCGGTCCGGTACTACCAGTGGATCAGGTTCTGCTGGTCATGGCATGCGACTCGGTGTTTCTTTTTCTCTGCACGTTTGGTATCCTTTGGTTGCCGGCCAGCATTCCCCTTAACTCTCTATTGCCCGTTGCAAAATTGAAACAATCACCCTAACTAAGGCATTCCGGAGGCAGCGGATGAATCGATTGCGCCAACTGTTTGCGTCCGCATGGTCGTAGCCGCGGAAGTGAATGAAATGAAACGGAAGGAAGCATTCGTGCCGCTCGTGGTGCACACACACACACAATCGTGAAGCTAAACGGGCGTGTGTGTGTGTGTGTGCGGGAAGGTTCCAATTCAATCGCCGTTTATTGGGGCACACTGCTCCTGGGGGATCACCGTTTCTTTTCCCATCCTGCTAGTCGAAATTAGAACCTAGCCATGATGCAAAGGAGTCAAAATGATCGGTGACTTGGGGAGCGGTGTGTGAGCGTCACGCGGAGCCCTTGTCATCCCCCCAATCGGGAGCGCAATGTGAAAACTTCAAATTGAAAGAGTTAAACGCTTGCTCCCGGTGCTGCTTCATGTGGTCGCTCCATTATTTTGTGCCATTTTGCGCCATTTTCGTTGTACGCCGCTCGCCGTTCAGCCCCGTTCCTGCACCCACAAAAAAAGCTGTGGTGTAGAAAATGAGGAAATTGATTTTCCATTCATGTATGCCATCCACCAGAGTACAAGGCAGGAAATTAAGCTTGGGTAAGTTGGGGGCTTTTTTTTTGTTGGTCACGTTTTATGGTGGAAAGGAATACGCTTTTTTTTCGTTCCCCGTGTTTCCTTCTCACGATCAAGTGATTTCCTGTAAAGTGCTGTTTCAGCTGCAACGCCCCATTGTCTTGGAGAGGGCTAAAGAGAAACGAAACAAAACTCTACAAAGGCGGTCTTTTTTGACGCATAATGAGGCAATGATTTTGTCGCGTCACGAAGCGAATGGTGCGCCTTGCTCTGCACAATATTTCACGAATGAACGTGTGATGTGGTCGTGTGCTGCGTTATGTTCAATGCGTTATTTTTAATGTGTTATTGTAGTGGGCATTATGATTATTAGTTCGAATTGAACATACTATTCGAAACGAGGAGGGTTTTCTGCAGTGAATTGAAATTCTATTATTAGACTACAGTCGTTTGCTTCATTCTTTACCATTCCCAGTGTCTTTCCATTGCTTTTGGCCACAGCTGTAAAAGCTCGTTACAACTTTGCACGAAGATGGATGATGCTCTTAGCGATGGACAGTTTACTAATTCAACGTGACTGTTTTTTGTCCACCCTTCCTTAGAGCCCACAGCCACCGCAGTACGTGTACTGGCAGCGCAACGATCGGATGATCAACTACGACGACTCGAGGCGGGATATCACCATCGAAACAACGCCCGGGCCACGGACGCAGAGCCGCCTCATCATCCGGGAGCCGCAAATCAACGACTCGGGTAACTACACCTGCTCGGCCAGCAACACCGAACCGGCCAGCATATACGTGTTCGTGTCCAAAGGTAAGCTCCCTTGCCAGGCCTGAAAAAATGATCGATTGATAGAACAGATAGAGTTTGCTACCTGCGACCGAGCTGCGCTTAGTTTGTTTGCAAAATAGCAGCCAGCAAACTCTGCCTTCAGCAAGCTTAATCTAATCGACTACATCTTCTTTTGGGCCAAACCTGGCCCTGGCTACTGCCGACAACAGGACAACTTCATTTCACTTACACGCCACCACCATTGTTTGTGTCGCTGTTTGTTGCTTGTGGCACCATTTCTATTACTGACCTCCTGCTCCGAGCTGACGGGGAGCGCCCGCAGTCCCAAGGACAACATCTTGTGGCACCATTTTACGTGCCGGTTCGGCACAGGACGGCAAGGCTCACGCTCACTCACTATGTCTATCTTAGCACACTTACCGCAACGCACCCCACCGCGTGTGATGAATGGACAAAGTTGTTGAAATTTATTAGGCCAACACCTTATCGCCTAATTACTATTCAGAGACTTAATTATGCCCGAAAGTTTGCCCCTTTCCGCTTTTCCGAGGCAGCCCTCCGCAGTAGTGCTTCTCCCTGATGCGTCGGTGATTGGAGAAAGTTTTTCTCTCTCTCGACAGCACTACCATTGAGCTTCTGCTGGTTGTGTTGATGTTGGTGTTGCTGCTGCTTTTCCTGCTACAACCACTTCAACTGCTACCGTGGGCCGCTTTACTGGGTGGTACTTCCTCCCCGCCAGGGTACCACGCTGGTATGTGTACATCACCACCACTGAGGCACTTTGAAGTGTAGTGCAAGTGTAGTTTGGGAAGATGTTATCGGTAAAATAAAACATGGTCTCGAGCGTTGCCGTATTCTTGCTACTAGCGCAACCAGTTTTGCGACTGTTTCGAGATTGACAGTTCGGATTGTGTGCGTTGGCGAAGGTGGAGCAGGAAAAGTGTGGCAGCGATGACTACAACTGCATGGATTTTGCACAATTTGTTGATGGTATTATGAAAGGTTAATTGAATTTGCTAGTAATCTTTCATGGATGCTGAATGTTAAGCTGAAAGATTTTTTGTAGCTCTTGCTCTGATCGTATTTTAATGACTTTTAAAGTACAGGAGATCCCCCAGAATCGAGTGTAAGTGTTTGGGACTCAAAAAGTGTCCCAAAACAAGATGTAAGTCAAAAAAGTCGTACATCGAATATCTTAAGATACATCGTTTATAACCGATGTTAAAGAGTCAAAACCAATGTCATGTATTTTAACTAAAACAGTTTTCAAGAGTGCAATAATTTCAATATAAAAACTTGAACATGAACACTTCATAAATATTCAGGCTTGGGTAGTTGAAGAAACTTAAGAAATGTGTATGTAACAATCATCAGTGATCATTGCTTTAAAAAAATTCATCGACTTTTTAGCTAAATCTGTATCTGTATCTTCAAAACAACTCAAAACTGTCAAAATCAAAATCGTCGTAACTCGAATGGGTCGTATCTCGAGGGTCTCCTATACTATTTGATGACGCTAAAGCTAAAATATTGGTGTTCAGACTTTCTCAATATATACTTCAACATAGTTGCTTTTGTCATACCTAAGAGTAATAACAACAAAGCGTAACGAACCCCGCAATTTAATTTACGAGAACTGTGCCCAAGCAATACATCTCAAAATCCATTTTTTATAAAAATAATTGTCATCGTTTTGTGCTCTGTCAAACATCTGTAAATGTTTTATAAATCATTTAACTTTGCTTGACCGAATATTGAAACATTATAAATATTAAAACAATAAATGTAAAATTACTAACTGTTTGAATTATATCTTGTTATTTTTATTCTATCATCCATAAGTAAACATCTTTACAATCTTCCATAGTATAACAACTTTTGCGACATTGCCTTGTTGCAATCTTTCAATGTTAGTACTCAACAGTGCGTTTTTCGCATTCGTTTTCTTCATAAACAAGTAATATTGCTTATCTTTGTATTATAACGGCTTACTAGTAACCTAGCTATGCCTCCCTGAACTCCACAGTGGATGCTTTTTTATTATTTTATGAATTTAAGTTCATTAGTGAGATTCAACGCTTTGAACGATTCTCTGTAGTACAAATATACGGTAACGAATATGAATAAATTAATTTCAATCAATGTTCTTCATCACACTAAGATCCTAAACATCACAATAACGATAGTTTTACGTAGCATGCTGCCTGGTATAATTCGAATACATCTACAGCGTAACAAGAATGTTTGACATAGAAAACAAGCAACAAGATAAGTTTGTTTGTACTTCACAGGAAATCGAGCCCCGTATGGTTTCCGATTACTCCGTTTGCTTAGCAAAAACCAACACACTTAGTGAACAAATTAACGATAATCCATAAATCCGCCTGCCGCCCCATAGCCCAGAGCTTCCCAAAAACAGCCGTATGTAGTGGCATTAGTGTTTCGTTTAAAAGGGCAACATCTTCCTAGCATTTGGCTGTGCAACACACAAACAACCGCCCATTTCCCTTGACAAATCTATCTGGCCGACAGCCGCACTCCACGGCTCCCGCCGATACCGAACCGACCATAAACCACATCCAATAAGTGTTTCGCTCCGCCGCATCTGAGGCACGCCAAAGATAAGCGACCACAGACCGCAGGAAAGAAAAACACAACCATCTCCACCACTACCACCCAACTTGCAGCGCTTCGAGCTGAATGGGTGAAATTAATTTTCGCTCTCCCCCGTGCTCCCCACCGTGCATCCCGCTCTACACCACGTGGCAGCTTATTTATCTCATCGTTCCGTACAATTGCTACATTTGTTAAGTTTTTCGTCCGCCCGTTCTTTGCACTGCAGCAATGGGTAGTGCGTGCCTAGCGTGATGGAATGTACGAATGTGTTTTTCCACACGCGGAGTGCCCAGGTCTTGTCTCGTGCACGAGTACGTATTTGTACTACGATGCGCACCATCAATCCGACCGTACGGCACTCCGGCCCCAGGAGCGACCGGAAATAAGTTGCCAAGCATAACTTTTCCCATCACCAGTCGGTAAAGGTGTGAATCTACAGTGTGCCCTGTCCCTTGTCGCGAAATTAGAGACGCAAAATGGGGATGGGGAAGTGCGAGAGTTACACAAACACAGCTTAACCCCGACTGCCGCCTCCAACGCAATCTTTCCCCATTCTCCGTCGTGATGGCTGTTTTTTCGCTTCGCACCATTCGATCACGAGGGATCAATCCTGCCGGGGTAGGGCGCAAGAAAACTCCGATTGGTGGTCGATTTCCCGGAAGCTCGTACTGCCTAATTGAGTCGTGCCGGGTGCCGGAGAACCTGAGCATCGATTAGGTAAATTATAGAAGCTTTACGCTTTGCTGGTCCCCGCTGGCGGTACGCTCTGCTGGGCAGGAAGTCGGTGCCGATGAAGCAGACAAGCGCATTAGGGGAATTAGGAAATGGTACGCAAAAACTTGACAGCTAAAAATACGGTTCAATTGATTCGGAACAGGCGGAGCGATTGCTGATCCATCAAAAGTTTTGCGAGTCGTAACAAAAATAGACCCGGGCATTAGTGAGCGAACTTTGCGGGCAGAAAGTTGAGTGTGGTTGAGGTGCGACAACATTAACGTCAATTTGGGTGACTAAACATTTGAACAAACATGCGATTGAAGGATCATACAATGGACGTTTTACTCTTTGCTGCGAGGTTGTGTATGATGAAAGGGTATTTTATTTACGTTACAAAACATCATGTAAATTTGAGAAAAATAAAATGGATTTTAACTAGAGAGCAATATCTTAAAGCCAATCCTCCTAATTTATTGACATATTGACAATTGTCAAATTGTTTGAATAGATAAACCTATGTCTCCTTGTTTATAAATACAATTTTGTATTTTACGTCATCTTTAAACATTATCAAATGAGTCAATGATATGATCAAGAAAAAAAATATCTTGCGTAATATGCTTTTGAAATTGCAGCTATTTGCAAGCGAATAAGTAGCTCATTTGATTACGTCGTCAGAATTCTCATGAAGCTGCTTTAACAGCCAACGATACTTAATAATAACATACACGCAAAGTTACACATCCACTTCCTCTCGGCTGTCATTGTATAACAATATTTTCTCCGGCAAAAACAGCTAAACTTTCCCATACCTAATGAGAATCTTATTACTTACAGCTTGCTCATGAATTTACGCCAACAGTACGAAGAATTGAGCAAGTTTTTAAAAGCCCCCCGCGAGCTATACGGGAGAAAATGCACTTTGCAGACACTACTACACAGCCCAAGCGTTGCATTCGTATCTGCAACGTGGCACTCCGGCACTACCACTTCGTCCGCCCCAATCCAAGCGAAAGTAACTTAAATGACAACTTTACCCCGAGTGCCGTAAGCGCGAGCTCCAAGAATTATGGCGTTGATTGCGCTGCGCTAGGAAATGGTCGGAGCACTGCGCTACACTGCCAACTGGTCAACTGCCGCTCGCAGCAAACTGTACGATTAAGAAACTTACTTACCCCTACCGACTGAGCGAACGCATAGTTTGGATGGCCGGAAGTGGGCAAAAAACAATGTCATTACAGCGCAAAGAGAAAAAAAAACAACAACGAAACTCTCGTAACCGTTAGCGGGAGTGAATGGCTGAAGCTTTCGCCAAACCCGGGTCAGCAAAAGCTTCTGCTCTGCATGAAACCCCTTTTTTTGTAGCCTCACATTGCAAACATTCAGTTGCAAAGCGTGTAAAATAAAACTCGCACAACAACGTTTCGTTGGCCTCCGGGCGGGGCAGGGCATGCACTTAGCTGGGCAGAAGCGAAACGAGACCAGAAGGATAAGACCTAGAATAGGGAAGAAGGGTAAAACCAAAAAAAAAACAAGTCACAATTGCATACATTTTACTTACAGCACGCTTCCCTGGCCGACACTATGGCGAACGGAATTCTTTCACTTCGCCCGGAGGCTGTAAAAAGAGCGAAAACTTGCAACTAACTAAATGCACTTTTGCCATGCGTTTTCTGTTTCCACGATGCACCAGGGGATACCGAGAGGAGAACATATTTTAAAACAAAAAAAAACATCTACACACCCTCACAAACACACACATACTAACGTGAAATTAAACGCACGGACCCGGAAGGATTGGCGCAAACTTTCGAGTGGATCCTGCCCGAGGTACGAACAGTGAATTGCATTAGAATACAGCAGCACAGCGCAGTGGGCGGAAATCTAGTGCGAACGAGTTTTTCCACATTCCGTGGCGTGATAGGTGGAGGGGGAGGCGGTATACGAGAAAAACTCGCTCACCAACTGCAACTCCATCATTTTGCGCTTCCGGGTGAGGGTGAGGTTACGTTGAACGATCTGCCCGAAGAATGCTACCGCTTTCAACCTCGATACTGTACTCTTTCGCGCGTACACACACACACATAAACACACAGTCACAGTGAATGCACGATGATGACCATGTTAAGCACTCGGATGGGCTCGCTTTCACCTCCCTCTCGGCAATGCGCGGAATTTAAGCTTAACTTTTCCCAGCAGCATGCTATTGATAGCGTAAAAAAAGTAAGCTATCCCATTGAAAACGTTGACTTTGGTGGCGCTCGATCCAACGGTACGGGCAGGCAGGGATGCAGCAGAAGGAACGGTACCAGCCGGCGGAAACTTTTCATCGATACGCGAACCCTAACGAGCGGCTTAATGGGTTGGCATTAACAAGAAATTATTAACATTCCGCCGCCGAAAAATCGCCCCGCCGGCACCAACCCTTTGGCGAGGACGTTAGCGGGGTTAGCGGCGAGTAATGAATTTTTCCAACTTCCACCAACTGTGCAAGTGCGAAACAATTTTGAAATACCGCCAATATTTTAACACTTTCCTGCCCGTGATTGTGTGCCGGGGCTTAGGCCAAGGTGTGACTTTGTGTTTCGCATTTTTCGGGGAGGAACTTTATTTTCTTCGCTGGCAATATTCCACCCCTTGCCTCGGTCTTTGACTCTCTTCTGCTGGATGATTAATTCGTACGAAAGTTAATTTCAATACGCCGGTGACAGAGAAAAGGGCTGAGGGAAGACGGGTTTAAAATTAATACATGAAAATGGCACAATTGAGACTGATATTTAAAAACTTTTGTCCGGTTTTGGGAGAGCAAAGTAATCTTCACACGGGAATAGCAAGGGGCAGCCTAAAGTGTGGATTTTGTTCTATGCACAATATTACTGTACATGTGGACTAGTGATGGGTAAAACTGGCAAAAATCCGTAGTCGACTCTGATCCGAACTCAGAACTCAGTGGATTTTCAGAACCGATATACAGAGCCGTTTGTAATCATTTGTCTTCTAGAAACATCCAGAGTTTTGAGTCGCCAGGAATCATCCCGAGATAGCCGCAGTCGTCCAGAGTCATCCAGATTCGTCTGGAATCACCCAGAGTAGGAGTTGTCCGGAGTCTGAGTCGTCTGAAGTCATCCGGAGTGGCCGGAGTTGGCCACAGTCGCCCGGATTCGTTGGGATCCATGGAGAGTTATCGGGAACCTTGCAAAGTCGTCCAAAATTGACCTTTGCAATATGATTTTGATCAGGCATTACATGTCCAACTTCGTCTCATGCTGGCTTCGGTCAACTAAAACCGCAATTTCTAGAAGAAGACAATACATTTATAAGAAGTGCACGCACAAACTGAGTGAGGAAATGAAGACGGAATGATGAAAAAACATCATCAAATGAAAACCCTGCCCACAAACACATTAAAACGGCCATATTATGCCCATTATGCCTCCGGCCAACTCCGGACGACTCTGACTCCGACAAATTCCGGATGACTCCAGAATACTCCGGACGACTCCGGACGACTCTGACTCCGGGTGACTCAGACTCCGAGCGAAACTAGTAGAGCTAATCTGATTTTGGACCGAAGTAGAACACGGTCTAAGATTAGCCGAAGTCGGATCAGAGTCGTAGGTGCGCTTCAGAGAACACACCACTAAGTGTGGACATTATCGTGTTGTTCCATTCTGTCCAATATTTCAAAATATGGTACTGCGGTGGAGGTACTTGGCAACAAATTTATAAGATACAATGATAACCTTATCTACAATGTGCTTTTTTCCTTGCTTGAAAGTATTAGAGTAAGAAATAACCATGTACGTAATACTTACAATCTTCAAAACATAGGGATAATTACATACTAAAGTAAAGTATTTAAGATGAAGCATTTAGACATTGAAAGTTGAACTCTCATTATACTTTATATACATTCTGACCAAACGTCCTGACACGCTCAAGCCAAATTTCACTTTGGAACTTTTATCCAGCCATATTCCCAGTGTGCCGTGTGCTTGATTAAAACCGTACGCTCTTTCCCTTCCACTGAATAACGCCAGACAGGTAAGAAGTAGTACTCTGTAGCTGCTGGCGAAAGCGAACCAGCAACAAGTTTTAATTAAAACGAACATTCGTTCCGGATTAGGCGCCGTAACATTGGTCAGACTGTGCGATAAACGAAGCGGGCCATTTTGGCAACAAAAAACATTTCCCGTTTTTTTCGTCCCCACTCTTATAGTAACAAGACAACGATCGATGCTTTCGATGAGCCCAAAAAATGGAGCGAGTTTGGCACAATGGAAATTGAAGTTGCAACGAGCGACAAAGCATTTGCGCTTACAGCAACGTGGATGATCGTTGGCGGTCCCACATCCGATCCAACATCCATTAAAGTGTACTTATGTGGCAAGAATGAGAGTGAATGTCATGAGGGAGCGGTTGGGGAAAAGGGTAATGCCCACCATTAATGCACACCGCTACGAGCTACCTTTCAACGAAATCCATCGTGTTCCATTAGACGGAACCTCGCCAAACGTGCACACACACAGAGCACCCTTCACATGCGGATGAGATGGGTAAAGGAAAGCTTCAGCGCCAATGAAAAAACGACATATCTGCCACGTCAGCAGCACTCATGCCAAGCAGCTACACCTGAGTGAGAAAAGTGCCCATTGCGCATCATCACGGTGGAGCAACAAAAAAAACCTTGAAAACTCACTCAAAAATGACGTTCAATGGATTTGGTCCCTTTTTTCCCACTCTCGCACTTTAGGATTAACTCTGAGCAAGCTCTCGTTGCAACGAAATTAAAATGCTTTACCCTCACCCGCATTGTGCTGCTTCCAATGGGAGCTGCTTTTTAATTGCAAACCCGCTAAACGGGGTGATAAATTTCATTACTCTCCATCCCGCCAAACGCACCAAGACGCACGCTTTTTTGCCTAATTTGATATTTTGCTACCCGAAATGAACGGTTCACCTGTCTTATCGCCCTGCCCTGCACCCTGCCCGAACCTAACTTTCAAATCAACCGTAACCGGCCTTCTGGCTTCGGTGTCGCAAAAGCAACATTAAAGTTGGGCCCGCTGCCGGACGCATTAATTACTTTATTGAATTGCGAAATTTTGGCGCTAAGCACAATGATCGACTTTTGGCGACAAAGCAGCTTACCGGTGTTGAGTTTATTTCTAACCCAGGCATGGCGAAAAGAGTTTGTTGCTGGTTCAGGGTTCGTGGTGTGGTACGGGGGTTTTCGTGAGTGCACAACCGAACTGAGCACGATTAACGCAAATTGGAAAATAATACCCGCCCAGGCTTAAGTGGAGTTGTCCCCGGTTTGTTGCTTGCCTGAGCCACACCATATCGTCGAGGGCAAACGGGGGTAGCCATGCTGCTTATCTTTGCATAGCTGAAATTGGATCCCGGTTACCGGTGTCTTCCCGGTACCTGGCACCGGTACGACGGCTTCTTCCGTTTACCGTGTGTTTGTCCAGCCGGGGCCGGTTTTGTGGAGGTGCGAAATGCAGTAAAATACGATTAGCGTTCATTTTGTGCAGAGACCCGTTCAACACACACACACACAGTACCACAAACGCCTATTTGCAGGTGGCCGAACCGAAGCCATTTCCTCATGTTTGCCAAGATGCAGAGATAAGTCACAGACTGCTGCTGCTGCTGTGTTGTTAATGTATATCTGGTGCTGTAGCGAGGTGTTTTTGGTTCCGATTTTGGCATACCATTCGATTTCGGAGTTTTGGCCTGTCTTTTTTCGATTCTGGGTGTAGCAGGCACTTCCCCGTCGATTGGTATCGGAAATTTGCATTCCACGCGCTGGTGATCGTGGCTGACCGTTTCATTTGCCAATTTAATAAATTGTTCTTCCGGAGCGTAGTATTTTGCAGAATAATCTGTAGTGCATGGTTTACGAACTCCAACGAAGGCTGAAAGGTAGATAATTAACTGATAACATTTTCATGTTCATGTTTCTTTCGTAATGTATTGATATTTCAATATTGTGTATATTATTAACATAATCGTACTAAGAGCGAGTTTCAAACTTTTATCAAAATTGTAATGTTACAAAAGCATTGGCTATTCTGGCTAATATAGACTTTCAATCTGTTGCTTGCGGAGAAAAAAATACACACGTTTAATTGATTATTGAAAATAATTTTTATTTTACTAATGGTATCGCACATGCTCTTCGTCTAAGATCTTGATTAGAACCTACTGTCTTTGTCTGAATTCCTATTAAAGAAATTGATTTGTAGCATGGTGTCTCTATACCGATGTTTTGTTGGTTTGGGTGCTGGTTTCGTGCTTTGAGGTTTTGTTGCTTTTTGTCACCCTCAGTAGCATCTTCACCTGAATAACGCGGTCACGCATTCTTCCTTAGATATTATCCATTGAGAAATTCACACATGATTGGGAGATACTTCCGTTCTGGCAACCCCGGACTAAGTCGCACACGAAACCGGTCAAGTCATCGATCCCTTTTTCTCCGAATTGCGTACATACGCAAGTGCACGTCTTAAATACGTTGTTACAGCCGGCTCGGGATCGAGAAAGACGCAATCAAAACACAGCTGCTACGGTCCTGGGAAGTTATTAAAGGTAACTTTAGACCTTTCTACCATGAGAGCTGACAAACTGCCATCAGCAGTATATTTTTTTATTTTCCGTTATGAAAATAAAGTTGAAAAAAAGAGTTAATGACAGTTTATTGTTATTTTTGATGTTTTTGTTTCATTGATAATCACAATATCATGCTAACTAGTATATAAGTTGATAATCTTCTTCTTCTTCTTCTTTGGCTCAACAACGGTCCTGACGGTCCTAGAAGCTTTTGCATTACAATCCATAAAAATCTTTTTGCAATAAATAAAGTCCCTTTTAAAAAATGTAAGCTCCTAAACGGCAGACGAACAGAAATATTGCTTAATTGATTGCTGCTTGTGCTACCCACAGCGAGCTCCATCCATTACACATCAAAGAACAGAACACAAATGAAAGCATTGTGCACTACATGAAAGCTCTTCATCGTTAGCGTCAATATTTACTGCACCAAAAAACCAACCATCACTGCACTGCTCGAATGCATTACGCACTTATCAGTAGAGTTGTAAACAAAAAACCATTCTAAAATTTGCTGCGTAAAGCAAGAAAGAGTGAAAAGAAAAAAGCCCAAAGCAACCCACGGCAAAGTGCCGTAATCAAAATGTCAACATTTGCGCACGTTTCCATTACGCCGGGGGGAACCTGGCGCTACGATACCAACCATCGAACGCTTTCCATCACACAGCCATTGTGGGACGAGCATGGGCGAGATTTGCTGCCAGATTCAATTATTGGTTCATCGTTTTGTCGTAAACAGATCATCGTCGCATGATGCCACGTGCGATGTGTACAATATCAGCCTGTACGCATCGCCCAGCAACATAGTCCACTCACACACACATGCACAACTACAGGAAGGGATGAAAGCCCAGATCTAAAGCCATAGCGGTGGTAGTAGCGGCAGTACTGCAGAACAGGACCTGGATCGATGCCGAAAAAGCGCCATCATGGTCACCTTCCCCCAAGGGGGAAAAAAGGATTTGAAAGTAAGCGGATTACCGTTCCATAAAATTACGCCATGATTGGCCAATAGGGAATTTGCTGGCCAGCGCAACCATGGACCAGGGTGGGTAAAAAACGAAACGCACACCAGTCGTGACTGTCCAGTTTACCTTTCGAGCGGCAGCGTACCGTCGTCGGTCGTAGTGACGGTTGTAGTTTATCCATCACTCCCAACGACCCAACCGGATCGTTGAACTCAGGCCTCGTTTTGCAGCATCTTTCTACGAGGAAAAAAGAGCAATGATTTCCGAAAACCTTTCGTTAGTAATGCCTGTATGTTGTGCTTTCTTGGGATTATTTTTTTTACCTTCCTCCTCCGAGCTTATGTGTGTTTCTGCTAACATATTTTTCTGACCCACTTTCACAATCAAACACCACCAAACGCCGTTAGCGCTGTGTGTATCGCTCGTTAGCTTATGAGTAGCTTATGCACGTGAGCAGCAACACTTTACGCTTAATCGAGCGTGATTTTGAACGTTGCTTCGATCGTCGGCTGCTGGGAAAGTCGCTTTCCGTTAAAGTTCCAACCGGAGGTTTTGGAACCAAGACTATGTTTAGCTTATTCCTTTCGAAAGATAAGCGCAAACTGAGTTATTTACTGGCACCCCACTGGTCTTTCCTCTACCTTTTTTGAACATTCAATGCGTCGACCGCCCTCTACAGATCGTTGCTGGAAACGTGCAATGCAGCGGGATAAAATTATGATTAAGGAAAAAACGATTTTCCTAAAGCATGCAAGAGCTTCAAAATGAAAACTTGCACACATACACACCTACCAAGCTGTCTCTTGTGAAGGTTCGAAAAACTTTCGCCAAAGATTCCCCCTTTCCCAGCTCATCACGGCTCCCCCAGCGCAAGAAAACTTCCGTCCCTGTAAGGCGTACCGTAAATTTTGAGCTCGGGCGAAAAACTCTCGCACCGAAACTATGAAAGTAATAACAATAATGCATGAACCATGCCCAGGGATGAAACTTTAAACATAGCCAAAGTCAATATTGATTCTATACCCCGGGAGTACCCGAAACCGTACCCTCAATAGCCTACCGATCCGTTCGCTTGCCCGGCCCAAACCGATCCGGTGGCAGCTAATCTCGCTCCGGGAACCATTCAAGCTACTGGGCCCCAAGCGAACGGGCAAGAAAAAGGGTGGAAAGAACAGCGAAAACTTCTTCCACCCATAGCAACTGGCAAAAAGAAGCGTTCCCGTAAAACGCCCTCCGTTAATGCTCTTACCGTGCTCTTTTGATGGGCGCTTGGGTGTTTTTTTTTTGTGCCTTTGAATTTCCTGCCACTTCCTACTCTTTGGCCGGTGTAAAACCGTTGTCCGTAGGGTTAGGAAACGGGGTATGACAAGGGTATGATGAAAGGGCGGCCACGCCTTACCATGGAACGGTGATCCACTACATCCCTTGCTTGCCAAAACCCTCTTTCGTGGGCGGATTTTGTACAATGCCGGAAGAAAGCGGAGCGGAGTGCGGGATAGAGAATACATCGTTCCGTGAAGAAGTAGCCGAAGCTACTGGATGGGCTATTTAACTTCTTCGGCAAACTTACAATTGAACTATCACGCAAGCTGCCAAACGAACGGAAATCAGCAAGCAACTCCTCCGTCACTCCTTCCGCGGCGGACGACCACTACTCCTGCTGCTTTGACTAGCGGGAGGAGGCGAAGGAAGCAGTGCAATTCCTGCAATCACGACAGACAGGAAGGTAAAGTTTTCCGGCCATTCTGAAGGTATCAGGTTTTGCTCTTTTCTTTTTGGTGTGTGTGTGTATGCTATATGCCTTACAGGGGGGAAAAGCAAGAACCACTGACAAAAAGTTGATATACACTCGGAAAAGATCGTTGATTTTAAGCTGATTTTCCATTTTTCGCCCACTCCGTTACGTGGCTTCAATAACGCGGATGGGTTTCAACAATGCAGCCAATTTTCGTGGTGCGTTTTTTTTTTGCTGCAGTGAAAGGCATTCGATACCATGTTCTTGGAATGCTACCATAATTGAGATAAGTGTCTTTAGGGCAACATATCGTTGTATGTTTCGGTAAACTAATTAAGAGATGAAAAACATGTTTTCTAGAACTGAATAAAAGACAACTTTGATAAAATGGATTACATCTGCAGAATAATGTAACGACAGATTTTAGAAGTGTGATCAAAGGACATGTTTTTATTTCAAATTAATCGTTAGATCTTGTAAAGGAATTCATTATTCCTTAGAAAAAAGGACCTTGTCAGGAGAAAACAGAAAAGACAATACATTGAATAAGAAATTCATTATTTATTTATTGATTGTTCAGCAGGGACGGCCTTCCGTATTTTAGCTAGAGATTCATTAGGCAATACAATTATCTGTAGTTGCTAGCTTTTGTTACAAAAAGTTTTAGAAAAAATAGAGCATCAATATGGTTTTAATTATTTGTTCTACGTTCGTTTGGACATAATACATCAATTAAATAATATTTTAGTTGCAAGAGTAATTTAATTTCAAACGCAAGTTTGGGGAAAAGCATGTTTATCTCGCATAAGCACAGTTTGCATAAAATTTTGCATACAAAAAAGCTTCCCCTCACTACATCCTCCATCATGCATCTAGCGCAAGATGCAAAAACTACCGCAAAATCAGCACAAATGCAAATCGATGTGATCGAGCGGCAAAATTGGGTCACTCGCTTTATCAACTAACGCAACGAACCAACGAACCTGCCTATCCACCCCACGGCCAAACGAGGCTCCGGCGGAAAACCAGCCATGGGTAAAGAGCGTTAAATTAGTTGTAAATTTTAACCATCCACCAGCACAGGGCTACGGTTTCGCCTTCTTCTCGATTGTTCCGCTCAAACTATCATCACGCTTCAGAATAGTCTTCCGAGGGAGGAAAGCGTGGGCAGGGAAGGGGTTCAATTATTCCTCCTTTGCAGTATGAGTCGGGTGTTAAAAGTTTTTCGAAATGAATTCGAATCGGTTACAAATGTACGGGTCTGCAAAAACGCATGGGAGTAGAAAACTTTTCCCCTCAAGCGATGGAATAATTTTAAGTTTTATTTTTTGTTCTGCATTCATTTCTCATAATAATCTTTTGGTTCAGGTATAGGAGCACCACGGGAAAAAATATGTGGAATTATCAAGGCAAGAGATGGCAGGAAAAAGGTTTTTTAAAGCTTTTGATAAGAATGGAGTTTAATACTACTTTGATTAGAAATGAATGAGAACTTATTTTAGTTATCATGTGTTTTATACAATTATATTGATGAGCTGAATATTATTGAATATAAAATTAAAGTAATAAATTATTAAGTTTTATTTTTAACATAAATTTTTCTTTCATCAAAACCTCTTTTACTACTAAAACACGTCCATATTATTGACCATTTTCTAATCGGCTTTATTTTTCGCTAGACTATAGAACAAATTACAGGTTCAAAACATCAAGCAAATTAAATTTTTCTATTTTATTTATCTCACTTTTGTACCACTTCAACGCTCTTTACGATGACACACAGTGCTCGCTTCCCCTCAGCGCAAAACCCCTGCCTTTAAAAATATCAAAATCAATCAAAGCAGATATAAATGACAAAACACTCTCCATCTCTCTCTCCCTTCTATCTTTTTTTGTATTAACGCTTGGCGAAAAAAACCCATGATACTGGAAGACAAAAATGCTGCAAAAGTTTGATACGAAAGTTGATGCCAACAAATCATCAAATGGTCCAGATAAAAGGCCAACAGATCGAAAACAAACCAATACCGTGACGCATCGCTACTGGTTTCCGAAATGCCGAGCGTTCGCGTCGGCCATAAATCGGGATATATACTCAATTTATGACCCGCAAGCCCGGTCCACCCAGCCAGTGCCCCCCTTACCGCCTTCCATCACTCCCCTTCCCTGCCTGCTGCACTCACTCTCTGCAGAAGTATAGAAAAGATTCCCACCGCGTCTGGCAAAGCAATTATGGTCACCGAAGCCCAGAATGACAAGCGACCGCGCGCACCACAGGCAGGGTAGCACGCTGCAGCAAGTGGCAGTCTATAAAAATTAAACTTAGGAAATTAAATTTGATGGCTTTTCATTCAATCTTCCCCCAGCGCACGCCGTGGCCGTGCAAGCGGGGAGGGAACACGCAAAATCCCCGGCACCACGCCGCGGTTTAGTCCCTCGCAGTCGATGCGGTATTTGCTCGCTTCACTTCTATCCCGCTCATTGCCATGTGCAGTTTGATTGAATTTTCGTGAAATAAAGCAAACAACTGACTGGGGACGAAAAGGAGACACACACACACACACAAAAGTCCACTCTCCCGACATCATAAAGCTTCCCAGCCTCGAGTTATGATTCGTGCAGCGTACCTTGGCCCGCTTGCTTCCACAGGGCGACACAATTTTGCACGACGTCATCTTCAAAATTGAGTCACTAAACGGATCCCGCTTATTCTACGCACGATTGGACAACAAAGGCAACGGGCGAACGAACTTGCCAACCCCGCCTACTGTCCTTTGTTTGAAGCGCAACGCCACACTCTGCCCGTGGTTCTGTTTTCTGGTTTGTGTTTTGGAAAACATTTTACGAAGCACTAAAATTTTATTTACTTTCAAGTGATTGCAGCTTTTTAAGTGGTAGTTCGCTTGGGCCGGCCGCTGACGCCCAAAAAGCTGACGTGAGTGGGGCAGAGTGCGTGAGACAAATTGAAATTAAACTAAGTTGAGCCACTCGAGAGCCGGATAGCTGGCTAATGATACAAGTGTTCAGATTTTAATGGGCTCGTGGGCGTGGGTGTTGGCAGATTTCAGACACATTAAAAGCGGATAACTATTTAGTTGATGGTTCAGCAGGGTGGAGACGTTACGGAGATGTTGGCCAGAGCTGATCAATTAATCGAATTGGTCGATTTAGTATCGTTTGCTTCATCCACAAACAGCCTGCCTGCTAACCAATAAAGATGTGTTTTAAAAACAATTATTTAGGCCAGTTTTAGCATTTTTTTAAAATGAAATCAGTTTATTTTGATTTGATTGAATTTCTATGTTTAAAACAATTCAAAAGTCTTTTGGTTTTATTATTATTCATATTAGTAAATGTTCTTCAATTCAAAGTTGTCTCTATAACCTTCCTAACGACTTGAATTATTCGCTTTTTAAAAAAAATCGAAGGTAGTTTACAGGTTTTTACAATTTATTGGTTGGTTCCTAGAATTTTTTGAACACACACAAAATATATAGTAAACAACAACAAAATATGGGAAATAACCAAAACTTTGTGGACAAATCCTGTACTGGCTATCGAACTTATTGAGAACCCATTAAATTTTTCTTCTTTGGCACAACAACCGTTGTCGATCAAGGCCTGCCTTGTACCCACTAGTGAAGTGAGCTTGGCTTTCAATGACTTATTGTTACCATAGCAGGGTAGTCAGTCCTACGTATGGGGGCACGGTCTATTCGGGGCTTGAACCCATGACGGGCATGTTGTTAAGTCGTACGAGTTGACGACTGGTCTGGTGGTACAGTGTTCTGGTGGTACAGGCCCCAATATTTTAAACAAATCTCGTATATTTGATGAGTAATTGATCATGCTGCTGAGATTGTTTACAGAACTAATGCAAACTGTTATAATCTTACGGTGCATTCAGATCATCCCAGCAGTGGCGATCATCCTTTTTAAAGGAAAATAAATAAAGCCTAAACTAATACGCCTGCGGGAGAAATCTTTCGCCAAAAAACACGAACCGTCACGTCTGTTTAGATTTCCGTTCCAACACCTACGATACATTTAATAAACAGTCGTTTGCCATATTGTCACGAAGCTTTTGACCCGATTCTGCTGTGCCAGTGCATTCCCGTAGCACGAACTTTGCATTAATGCAAAACGGAAACTATTTACCTGCAGTGCTGCGTGATCTTTCGCTGATGTTGAACGCAGAAAGGTTGAACAAAATGGTTTCAAGCTCTCCCACATCATTATATGGTTTCGTGAGCTTTCTGCTAACGACTATGAAGTTCCAGTGCATCTGTTGCATCGGGAGCAGCAAATTTGTTGGGAAGGGAATCTTTGTGCGTGTCTTTTCATAATGGACGATTATGTTCATCCGTTTGGTTTAGGAAATACTCATCACGCTCCGGATGGGCTGATAAAACAAACCCATAACTTATAGAGTGAAGTGCTGCGATCCAAAACAGGTGAATTCAAAAGATTAGAACATTAGATAGGTAAAACATTAGATTTTAAGAACCTGATTGTCAAGGGTTTTTTTGCTTTAAAAAATAGTTCTAAATACACTTCTAAACCTGAAATTGACATTGAAGACGTCTACAACCTTTAATTGTTGGTAATTTTGGGAGCAAAACTGTTGAATGAATCTTATTTATCCCTAATAATTTCTTGTCTCTACATATCTTGATCCTACATCTTCCACTGCTCAGCTACCATCTCTTCTGCCTCATCCCGCTCAGATACACCCTATTGCAGCTTACACCTTACATGCACTCAGTATGCTTGATAAGTAAATCGCATCTCAACCATGCACCACAAGTACGGAAAATTAATATTTATTAGTGTAATATGCTCATCATATCCCACCGACAGCCAAGGGATAGAGAAACACACCGCGCCGGAACCATCTCAACGAAGCAAGGGCGGTGAGCATCCGGACCCGGAAGGATAGCCTCGTGGCGCGATACGAAGCGGCAAAATCATATTTTTAGCAAATCTCGCTCATTATCTCATCCCATCCAACACTAGCGCTTTGCCATCGCCATCACCATCTTCATCATCGTCAACCATTCACATCTTTTGCCCCCCGTCCCGCTGCCGTTTTCCATCTCTCACACCTTCCCATGTACGCCTTCGGTCGTGCACACGCCACAGCAGAATGGGCAGAGTGTGCAAAATGCTGCTCATTAAATTATTCATCCTTGCCCAGGTTAATCAAATTTAATTCCATCTCTCGCCCATTTCCTCCCGAGTGGAATAATAATTTCCACGCTCGCTCGCCTTTACTGCCCAGCATGCGGGAGAGGACCCCCCCACGCGGCAGGTGGCAGCATGGAGTTCGAGCGTAGGTTATACTTTTAATTTCCATTGCAATCACGTCCACGGAACGTTTCGGCGTTGGTGTGGGAGCCAGGCAAGGCTTTGCCTTCGGTTGAGTGGTAAATATGACCGGATACTATCACCGAAGCGGTCGGATCATGCTCTGTGGCGACCGGTACTTATCGTAAGACATGACTGACGGGCAAATACGCCTCCATCCACGCGGCTGACGTTTGGCGATGGGAATGGATATGCGGGGTGGGATGCGAGAGACGCAAATCCCATCCAGCGAGTGACCAATGTTAATGCTCTGTGGCTAAAGCCAGACAGTTGTGGTGCTTGTAGGAGTAAGCGAAGGGGTATGCTGTTCATAATTCTGAGCTGTTACATATTCACGCGTGTGTAGCACGCATTCTGTGCTATCGGCTAGTTTCTCGCATTAGCATACGAATAAGCCATTCACTTGGCTACGGCTATCGATTGGCTGGCAGTAGAAAAAAGTCAATAAAATTACTTTGACTTAAAGCGCTCTTTACAGTTCATAGAACTGTTTTTTCAACCATCTTTCGTCCTGTAAAAATCAACATGGAAATTGTATAAAGGGTAAATTAAAACGATTTGGTGCAGTATGTTCTACCCTAATCTTGCAAAATCCAAGCCAATTGAAACTGCAAACCAATCGTTTCACCAATCCTAATACTAATTGCTTCAGTGTTTTCCATGAACTGTTGATAAAAGGTATCACAAGCAGGATTCGTTAGGCTGCAATTCTTTGCATAGATTAAATGCCATTTCCCTTAGCAAAACCGGATGCATAGGAAATACAAATCGGATCATCGGTGTTGATGCTGCATACTGCATTCACCTCATGGGTGGCACAATTGATGTCGGTTTCACTACTTGGCAATATAAGGTAAAAAAACCCCTATCAACATCAAACAGCTTACAGTCGGTAACAATGTGCTGCTATTTAATATGTACCAAAAGGAAATTCATATCAACTTGTCCGTCCTGTTGAGGGTGTTGCTACAGCAGGTGGAGTTGGTCTATTAATTACTCACGCTTACATAAAATTGCCCGCCCCACTCCATCAGACCGGTTCGTTTGTGATCACGGGACGGCAGTCTGGCTAGGTGGCTAGGTGGCAAAACGGTAGAAAAAGTCAAACAAAACCCCACACACACACATAATCAACTTGCCTTTCCCGGAAGAGGTAGGGTTTGGAAGCGAATGGGAATGGGCTCGCTGTTAAAGTGAGTGGTAAAGCTCTGAAGAGTGCATAAAGCGGGATGATGTACTTCATTTCCTGTTTACAAAATGCTTCACTCGATACGCTCTATTGCACGATGCAAGCGCTGTAGTAGCAGTAGCAGCAACATGGATGCACTTCACCTGCATACGCTAGCCACACACCCGGACACAGACACATATGTTGGGGTTTTTTTTTTCATTCTTCCTGTTATGTTGTTAACACACGTACGTACAGAGCGCTGTGCGGGCTGGCTCTATGAGGGCACTAATACATTACACTCGACGTACACCTACTCAGGTGGCTACTTTCGTTGACTTGTAGTAGATGCAGCCACTCTCGGGCACACGATTCTGATGTTGATGCTATGTGTGAGTGGCTGTGTGTATGTGTGTGTTTGTGCACTCTTAAATATCCTCTATACTTTTTATTTACTCACTGCCAGTTTGCGGACAACAGTATATGGCATGTTTATTTGCACCACAGCATGACAGGGGAATAGTGGAGAGCGGCAAGCTGCATTCGACGTTAATATCTTATGCATGGGTGTATGTGTGTGTGCGCGTGCGTGTTTATGTGTTTATCCATGTTCGTTTCCTTCTCAGCCGGCCCCTAATAATCACCTTCATTAGCGATGTGTTTGACGCCTAACTAGTCATTTTTGTGCACTGACGTACCTGGCTTGAGGGTTTTTTTCTGGTACAGGGAAACCAAACTTGGAAAAAAGTGTTATGCAAATATGTGGCGCATGAAGAATATAGTTGCAACCAATTCTGGATGATCAAAAGGGTGGTTAATGAAGGCTAAATTTTCCTTTTCTAACTAAATGTACCTTTTTTAAGTTAGATAGGTTTAACGCGGCTAAATTAGTAAGATTTTTTATCAAATTTTTAAAGCCAAATTACTGCAATTTTATCATGAAAATATATTAACTTGCTAGTTTCGACAGTTCAGCAGTACGAACATTGCAAAAATTTGGTTCAAAGATTTTATTCGGTATTGCCTTTAGAATATTTGCTCCTAAATTATCTTAAAGTTATCATCTCCTCACTTAGTTTTAACTATTTTTGGAAATATTGTTGAATTATATATAAATTTTAACTAAACTGCTACTTCTCATTGCCGTTATTTGATTTATTATATAATTTGTTGAACTATAAGAAGTTCTACGGGTTTAAAAGGTAAAAACCAATTAGTCATCAAGATAAATGCTCATTTTAAACATCCGGTGCTCCCTTTCAACGCCTGAATGCTGCTTTCGGCCGGTTGGGCTGTCCTTTCAAGATGGAAATTTATTTTCACTTACTCCACAATGACTTATTGTGAATTCTTTTGTTTTTAAAGCTTGCATCTACATTTTCTCCATTAAAACGCCAAACCTATAAATCATTTCTTCGTGCTGTGAGCGTTAAAATTAATAAACGCTCGGCTGTGTGGAAGCCTCTTTCCATCTACTGCCACTGCTAGCGCAAACCGAGAGAACTTCGAAAGCAGAGCTGGAAATTTGTGCACGCTCATCTTCAGCATCTTCAAGACGCGCTGCCATCACGCTCAAAACGGCAAAGCGGCGATTCTAGTTGACCTAATTTTCAAACCACCCGAAAGGAAGTGTGCGCGAAAAAAAAGAGAGAGCAAACCCCTTTTTCTGCAGAAAAAACCCTCGTTCAGTTCGATCGTTACCACTCGTAGCGTCACGAACCCTGAAGACACACTCTTGAACACACACACCAAAAAGAAGGACGTACCGATACCGCACAACGCTGGAAATTGATGGGAAAAGGCACACACACACAACACGGCCCTACCTATCGAAGGTCCTTTTCCTTGGGGGGGGGGGGGGGGAGAGATTTTACGAGCAAGTCCCCGACAAGCTTCCAAACGGCAAGAATCGCATCAAAAATGGATTTATTTTCCACACGTCAAACGCTGCGGGGACGCCCCGTTTTCTTCGAAGCGTACTTTACGCAAAAGCGCACGACCATGCGGCACGAGACGTTCGTGCTTTTTTTTTTCTTTGCAAACGGAACAGATTACGATACTCATCCAGTGTGTAATCAATCATTGGAGCTTCAAACATTTCTGTCTCAGCTTGTCAATCGAGGGTTTGCATAAAAATCGGCACTAAACGAGCTGTGCGGGGAGGCAAGTTTAACCCATTTTTTGTGTTGCGAAAGGAAATGAGCGAGCAGAAGGAAGGCAAACATTGCTTTGTGAGTTCGAAATTAACAGCAATCCGGAAGGTTTGGTGACAGAAGAAAAAACAGCTCCAAATGGATAGTGTAGTAATTGCCAACTACACGCTTCATTTGGGGCCGATTTCGTGGCGTCGGGTGTGAGAAAAAGTGTGCAATGCAAAGGAGGATTTTCTGTTCCTTCTAGTGACCCACACAACAACAAACATGACAAATGTACTCAACCTAGTTCGATCGTGTGCTCGTGCCTTTTTTGTGTGCGGTGCTGCTTATGGTCCTTCAAACGGCCCTGCTAGACGCTATCGTTTATCATTTTGAATATTTCTTTCAACACCCAAACACACCAATCGGCCTGCTGCTTCCACAATCCGTCACTCGGTCGAGCGGACGGGAAACATTTCACTCGCTTTCAGCCCCGGCAGTACAGCATTGTGTGGTGTTTGGGTGGCTCCAGCATCAACCTTCATCTCATGAAAGACAATGCAGAAGCTTTAAAACGTGGGAGAGAAGAAAAAAAACCAACACTGTAAACAATCCTGGGGAAGTACTCAACAACACAACGCTTGAAGGGAAAAACGGAACAGCTCAAAGCTGATGCTCAAGAAATCATGAATCACGATACCCTGCGTGATGAGCTGCTCGGCTACCTCGTCCGGAAAGGATATGAATCACGAGGTGGAGCGAGTCCGAGGTGATTGATTAGTGAGCGTGTGTCGCAGTGAGCTCAACGTTGCGTTCACTTTCGCACCGCACATCGTTAGCACATCGGGCAGTGGCAAGTGGAGCAGATTTGACAGCTTTTGGATTGAGTGGAAGAGGAGGACTACCCGTTCCGACGAACTTGCTGCTGCTGATGCTAGTTTTGCAGCTCGGCACAGGACACGGGAGTGTGACGTTTCGAGGAAATGTATTTGCTCGCATAATCACATGTTTATTTAACTATTTTTCATCCAACAGCAACTTTCTCAGGCTTTTTTTTGGTTTTGTTTGGTTGCTGCCACTAGTCGATTTAGCAACTGAAGTTGAACCGTTTTTTGTTTTGCTTTTATCGACAAAAAGTTGTCTTGTTGCATATCCACTTCGCTTGATAGGAAAGCGTCACATGCAAGCCCTTCCCGTTAACTAACCATGAGAGTGTGAGTGAATAAGAGTGAAGGTTATTTTGGCCAACAAAAAAAAATCTTTTCAAATCACTCCACTACACAAGCAAACACACACACACACAACTATCCGCAGGTACACAGTGCGTACTAGAGTACGAGGAACTAGCACTGTCACGATGCTTCCGGATGGGCCGTCCGTTTGCACCGAATGACGAACGGAGAAGTCATAAAGTATAATGGCGCATGTTTTGCGGAAGTTTTCAATATGCATTAGAAAATTTCTCGTCGGAATTGCATGCGCAACGGGTTGTATGTATAGGCATCATCACGCGGCAGCGCAGTTCTCCAGTTTCCAACAACCCGGAGTACCCGGGGCAGGAGAGTTCACCCAGCGGCCCACCCCTGGGAAGTGTCAGAGTGAAGCTGGCATGCATCAAACTTTCCACTAGCCATTCTTCCGGGCGACCAAGACAAGACGACACGATCCGCAGCTCGGAGCGGGGAAAATGGTTGGCCCAATTTAAAGCGAGCCGAAAGCTTTCATATTCTTCAAACAGTTTTATAGTTTGAACTTGAGCTCTGAACTTTTGGCAGTGCTATGCTTGCGTCCCGATGCTTCGAATGGTGCTTTCTGAACTGGAGCACTGTAGGGAAAGGATATCACCATCCACGACTGTCTTTCGTTCATCACTCCGGGTAGAAGCGCAACTTTTCTCTGCAAATATTCACAGCTCTGAGCCTGGAGTAGGCTTTTGTCGATCAGCGTGCGCGCGTTCCCGCTTGCTGGTAAGGTTCAATTTAGCATCATTCAATCCATCGACTACATCGACACACACACACACACCCACCAGGAGTGATTCGAAATCGACAAGACTTCTTCGAGTGGATTCCATTATCCCAACGGATAATGTGTGCAAACTTCTTCCCTGCGCAACGTGTCCCGTCCAACGCTGCCGCTGGAATTGATGCACCTTTTCCATCGGCCGGCATCCATTACATGTGCAGGCACATACCGCGTACGCAAATGAATCCAAGTTCAAAGTTTAAAGTGCACATTGTTCCATTGCTGCTGCTGATGCTGCTGCGGGACGGATAAAGGTCGCCGGAAAGGTGAAGAGCAAATGGCATTCTTGTTACGAGGAAATTTTCGGTGCGAGCAATGTCGGTAGCACGCGCAGATGAGATTTGAAGTGTAAGATGGAGAAAGTTTTCCGTTTGGTTCATTTAGCATCCTGTTAGTGAAATAGTTCGTTTACCTTTGTTTGATGCCTGCAGCTGCGCTTGTATCGCATTTGCATAAGCACGGTGAGCATTGCCTAAGTTATGCTCGTTTCATCCTTTTTAAAACTGTGTTAAGGATGAAATAAAATAAACTATGCACAATTAAATTACGCTAGAACCACTTTAAATTAAAATGTATACATAATTTACACTTGGTTATTTCCTGTCGAAGTTGGAGTCGTCCGATTTCGTCCGGAGTCATCCAAAGTCGTCCGCAGTTATCTGGAGTCGTATTTAGTTGGCCGGAGTCATCCGAAGTGAACTGGAGTACTCCAGAGTCGGCTCTAGACGGCTGGAGCAATGTGTATGTGGTCAGACGTTTAATTTCGTTGTGTTTTTTTCCTCTCCTTTTTATGTGTATTTCTTAAACAAGCCTTTCTATCTAAGAATAGCGATTTGAGTCGACCAGAGTCAGCTGAAGTAGGAGTTTGAGATTAAATGCACGAACAAAAATGCATTGCTCCGGCCCTTTCAAGCCGACTCCTGCCGACCTTGCATGACACTGGACGACTCCGACTCTGTACGACACCGGATGACTCCGGATGACTCCTCATGACTCCGAGCGATTATGGACGGCTCCAGCAGATACCCAACGGCTCCAGATAGTACTGGTCGGACCTACCTTCCGGAGTCAAATTAAACATTTTTGGGATCAGATCGGAGTCGACTCCGACAACTGTGCACAAAACACTTTACTATTCTAAAAGTAACCTAAACCACAGTACGGCCTACATCCAACATCCTAATTATCTCCAATCTATTCTAACGGTTTGGTTCTCCCTTCTAACACTATCCCGATCTTGTGCTGACTCTCCAACAACGGTAGCGACCGAGTTCTCCGCCGTAACGTGTATCTACTGCGGGACAGTCGAGGGTACAATTATAAACTGCTCATCTGACCTTCACCACGGTAGAAAGTATTGATTACAACATAACACTGCACAGCTGTATGTACCGACAAGAGTACATTCATCGCACGTTATCACACGATCCAATGGTATTGAGTCATTACTACCGCTTCTCCGATTGAGGCCAATGTCAAAGGTTTCGTTAATCGCGTTTAAACGGCACAAATTGCGCACTACAAAATTCGCAAGCACAGGAAGAACTTCATTTCTCTCATTAACTGATACACACACACGTGCAAACGATTTCAATACAGAATCATTTTTGTTTATTTTACAGAAACAAAGCTCCTCTAATGTAAAAAACCCAAACCTGATAGTACGATGGTAGCAAGCCGCTTGTACCGAGCTAAACCTCGTTAAGTTCGTTGTTATCAAGGACCACGACTTTGGGAACATCCACGTTCTGAAAAGAAGAGCAGAGAGCAGTTTTGTTTTGTTTTAGAATTATCATTTGGCTCTCTCGCGGTCGGGTTCGAACGTCGCACACAAAAATATACATCACATCTGTGCTACTTACGTTACGGCACGGCGTCATGCGGAAGAGAGTGTTGTGGAACAGATCGTACACGCTGATTAGTTCCGGTGCCTTGCAAATGCTCAGCTTGCTTTCCACGCACTGCCGGAAACCGGTGAGAGTGCTGAGGATGAAACAAAAGTGAATTTTAGAGCCAATCAGATATCAATCACCAGTTTAACGGTCTTACTTGCACTGATCTTGGTTCAGGTGAGAGATATCCCAGTCATCAGTTCCATTGAGGAACGTGTTGATGCACTCATTGAAGTTGTCTCCAATCTTGGCAACACAGTCCGCGTACTTTGGTTCTTCAAGCTCTGGAAAGGATTTTTCCACAAACGATCAATGATGTATTGACAACACGCTATCGAACAGAGCACACTTACTGAACAAGATTTCTCCCTCATTCTTGCACATCAGATCCACGGCATCGGGAATGATGCCGGACAGTGCCTGCACGATCGTGAAGTCATCCTCCTCGAGGCACGGACGGAAGTCATTCAACAGCTGATCGGTACACTTATAGGCCGTCCGCAGCTGGGGACAGTAGCTGTTCAGAAGAAAATTAACCCCAAACCCGATTAGTCTCCTACTCGATAATCCAACTCGTCAAAAACCATACACACCGAGGGAAAAACGTCGACCGAGTTTCATTCGACAGCGTGTACAGGTCGCTCATGAACGCGTCCAAATCGATGGCACCGACAAAGCACGTAAAGGTGGTCTGGGCCGATTCCATCAGCGTAACGAAGGCTGCATCGGAGCCACTGTTGTTACGGCAAAGCTCCTGCAGCTCTTTCATAATTTCACCTGTTTCGGCAGACTCCTCCGAGGAAGAATCAACATCTCTTGCAAACCTTGGTGAGGCGAACGCCACTGTATTACCGATGATAGGAGGAACGAATTGATTTTTTAATGTTAAATCTTTACGTTATTCACCACTACGTTATATTACCTGTTGTGAGCGCCAAAATGACCAAAAGTGTTGCCTTAATTTGCACCATTGTTGCTGCTTCGGAATGGAACAAATTTCACGTCTTCTTTAATCCACTGCTGGACGGAGAATAATCGTACCGGATCGCGTCGGTCAAGAACGAAAACAGACGAAAGCAATAGCGTCTGGCCTGATAAGCTGGTCGTGAAAACACTGCAGCTGCTACGTAAGATTCGACACTGCATGATAGTGTCAATCAGCCTGCTTATCACATCAGCGCACCGTGTCAGTGCTCTTGTTGACAATTTCGCAAACGCGATTTGGTTAGAAATCGGTTATGTTTGATGAGTCTGTCGTTTTCTACGAAACAGTTGCACAGCGATTCATGGTAAACAAAATGTAGTATATTGCTTGCACCAATGGACAGATTGTTCAATTGGTTTCGATAGAACAAATACAAAAACTATACTTCATATGATGTTAAAGAATAACTTCTACTGCTGCTGCATGTATTCATGGTTAGCTGCTTAAAACGATTTACTATTCCATTATATACTTCTAGAATTACTCACTTACTATTTACAGTGGAGTAGATTTGATTAATATTCCAGACTTAGTGTTCTAGACTGCATATTCTGCACTAAATGCTCCCATATCAATAAACAATCAAATTACTCATACTTGAGCTTGATGATTCTTATTCGTCTTCGTAGGCGTAACGACCTATGCGGTCATGATCATGACCATGGTTATGTTATGATTTCAAGGGACCTTGTAGGAATTAGCACACAATCCGCGCTTAACGCACTTTTAATCAGACTAATCAGTTGCATGCCGGTCTCGTGGTACAGTCGGCAACTCGTACGACTTAATTACATGCCCATTATGGGTTCAAGCCCCAAATGGACCGTGCCGTCACACGTAGGATTTGACTATCCTGCTATGGGGGGTAATTCATAAGTCACTGACATAAGTAACATAAGGCCTTGACCGACAACGATAGTTGAGCCAAAGAAGAAGAAGAAGAAGAAGAAGAATCAGATGCATGGTTGTCAGGTATTAGAATGATCAAGCCTGAAGATAAAAATTAAATTATGCAATAATGTTCAATCGTTACATTTCAATGTCAAAGTTTTACTTCAACAGAATTTGAAATGTTCTTGTTACTTATTTGAAGGGCATCTACTTTTTTCTATTATTCTTCTAATCTCTATTTGGTGCAACAGTACTTCTTTATCAAGGCATGTTCCAGTTATTTATGAAGCCAGTCGTGGGCTCGTAAAATATTCTTTGTCAAGCTACCATAAACAGATTTTTGCTCCAAACAATTTTCCCTTAGCTATACAAACATTACGTCTCAGCAAGAGTTGCCAAATGTTTAATCACTCAGCTTATTGTTCATTGAATGCAAAATATTTAACAACTCTTTTCTTCTCTCCCTTTCCTTCCCATTGCAGGCGACAACACGGCAGCAATCTCGCGCCGAAAAACGAGCGGTGCCGCCGCCACGTCCCAGCTGTCCGCCATCCTGTTCGAGTGTTTGTTCTTTCCCAGCGTGATACTATCGTATCTGCTCAAGTCGAGCTATGCCTAATGGATGTCTAATGGAGCAAACGTAAAGCATACGAAGGAACGAACGAAACGGGGAGGCGAAGGTGTTCAGGTGGGGCCCAATAGTCGCCCATAGCGCAATACAGGTTGATTGATCCCGGGGACGCACGGACAGACAGCGATCTAGAAGAACGATAAAAAAAACGCAAAATTATGTTTCACTTTAACTGTTCAACCGATACAGCTACTTCCAAGAAGTGTGAGACAAAAGTTTTCTTTAAGTTGAGAGTGGCAAAAGAGCAGCGAAAAATCGACGCATAAGAAAAGTTAATCTCGAACAAAACAATCTTCCGACTCAGTGGGAAGACGAGTGAACTCTTTGTAAATAGGTAGTGATCCCACTTTCTATTCATTTGTTTCTACCTTGGTTAAGCCCTCACCCTTCATCATCATCCCGCTCTATCTCACCTTCCTCCTCCTGCAGCTGGTGGACCAGAATCGAATTACCCGGGGTGCAGCTTTCCTCTCTGCTCCGTGCAAAAGTGCAGAAAGCGGAAGAAGGAAACCATTAAATAAATTAACTCGCTGCATACGAAAACAAGCAATATGAAGCGGAATGCATTCACACTAACAAACAAACGAACGAGCTAAGTAAAAAAAGGAGCCCAAACAATCTACACTGCCGCCCATGTGTGCACCATTGCGGAGCGTTGAATTGGCAAAGAAAACTTTCCGCTCACACACGCACACACACGTTGGAATGACCTCGCCCGGAACGTGTGTCACACACCACCCCCGTTGCGAGAGATGGTCACGTGTAAATAAATCGAGAGCTTAAAAATTAAAGGCAAAACGAAAGCCTCATCCACTTCACTTTTCCCACTGCTTCGTGAAACAGTGCAGTGCGCTAAAGGGTTGGACAAAGGGAACACAAACACGATAAAGGGTCAAATGCTGGCCACAAAGGGTTTAACATCGCCGGTACCGAAGGGACGGGGTAGGATGAAATCGCGCTCGCGTGTGGTGCGTGCATGCATTGTTAAAACGCAATACTGCTGCTGCTGCTGCTGCTACTGCTACTATTGCCGAACATGAATTAATCAAACATGACTTGTGCCACCGGAATCGATGGTGCATGATCCGTTGTTCCGGGAGTGGGTGGAAGAAATTTCGCTGCAAGCAAACCAATTGCAAATGAATGTTTGGGATGGCTCGGGGAGCGGCAGGATACACAGCAGGAGCAGACATGATCCTTTTATGATCCGCTGAAACTCCTCCTCGCTGAACCCCGAAAGCACCGCGGGGAATGGGTGGGCGGGTGTGTGCTGGGACAAAAGTGTAAAAACAACCATTTGAATAATGAACGCACAGGTTAAACTTGAGTGAACAACAAAGAGTGCACCACATGCCGGGTGCACGCGGGTTGCAAATTAACCCGAAATGGTAAATTGAACCAAACAGAGAGACAAAGAGAGAGATAAAGAAAAACATTCAGCAAGGAAGGAAATCAAAACCGAAATTGAACCGAAATCGTTTGTAGCGATGTTCGGAATTTGTAAATACACAAAAAACGACCCCTTCTCCTTCTGCTCCCTCGCTGTGTTCTCGCTGTGTGTGTGTGTTCCACATCGATAGACAAATCAACACAAAAGTGCATTAAAAATGCATCATCGAGAAAAAAAGCATTCGTTTGGGGGAAAAACCCCGGCTCTCAATAAGCCAAACAAATGGATGCGCCAGATAATGAAGAGGAAAAAACCCTTCCCTGCCTGCGTCCCATACCCAACCGTTTGCCTATCAACGCACATTCTGAAGCGTTCCGATAACGCATACAATGCTGCCCATGCCTGTGGAATGCAAACACACTTTCCACCGTGGAAAAAGCACATTCACCCAACCAACCTGGAAGGCGCGGAAAGAAAGCGGACCTGGGGTTTTTTTTTTGGTTTTATGTTTTTGCCCGGCCCGATAAACTTGTGATCGAGTGAATGATCGTGAATGTTTCAATAATTGGCATTGGCGAGTGAATGCTGGTTTTTTTCCATTTTCTTTTTTTTTTTTTCATTTGACAAACATAGTGTACCTCAGCTCCCATCCACAATCGCAGGCACGTGCTACATGGGGGGAAAACCGAATGGATCAAATCCGCATATAATTGGAGCTTATCGCAATGGGCCCGACCATTAATAATGCAAACAGTTACGTGCTGGGCTGGGCGTTTGTTGCTTTCTTTCTTATTTCTTCGCTTCTGTTTACTGTTAAAAATGGGGTTTTCCCCCCTTGCAAATGCATCGGAAAATGTTTATCCACTACTGTTTGACCGTTGCACACTTCCTCTGCCCCAGCACGAGCAGACCTGCACTGCTCTGTTTGCTAACGCTTTCCAAATAGCCGCCTGAATGTAGGCAATCGAACGATGAGCTTGGTTGAAAATTAATAAAAATTCAATCCAAATTAAATTCCCCATTTTTTAATGGTTTTTTGTTCGCTTTTGCACCAGTTAGCTTCGTTCTAAATATTAACTTTATCACTGTCGTGCCCTTTGACCTTTTCCTCATTCTTCCTCGCATGATTCACTTGTGTCGTCCTTTGTATCACATTGTTTCAACTAATTCACGCTCCATCGTGCTCGTGATCCAATGCGCCCTTACTTCATTACTGCAACGAAACAAAAAAAATCCATCCCTTGCAAAATCCCCTCGAGAAAGGTTCTAAAGAAGCCCTCCTCAGAATTGCCAAAGACAGCAAAAAAGGGGGCGACAGCATAAAGCAAGAGCAACAAAAAACAACTCCCAACTTTTGTCCATCTTTTTTTGTGCTACCTCCCACTTCACTGCGGCAACTCCCAAGACAATGGTACAGTGGCACACGAAAGCAATAAACCGGGGGCAAAGAGCCGGCAACCATTGCACCGCAAGTCATCGTCCCAACTCGCCCCCTCGGCCGAAACAATGATACACAGTTTATGAAAAGCTCATCGGAAAGTATAATTTACAGTTCGCTTTTCACTTCATTCCGGTGAACTCGTGCGAATGTGGAGCAGGGCGTGAATGGGGAAGATTGAACGTTGAACCTTTCTCTGCCATTTTGGAATTATGGTTAAACTATTCACGCACACACACACAGGGCGAAATATTCTACTTAAAACCACTCGAAAATGAAGTTTCAAAATGAGACCCCATTGCTTCGCAGCGAAACGACCAACAACTGCCACTGTGGCGCAATACCGTCGTCATCATCGTCTTCTTCAAAGTAAACCAATCAAATGGAACAATCACGCGCGCAATCTCGTTCTCAAGAACCGTTCTGCTTGAAACTGTGCTCCATTTTAGCGACGGCTAATGGGCAGAAAATGTGCAAAGGGGGTGGCACAGTGGCGTCGAAAAGCAAATGCAAATGCAAACCGGTACTGGAGATTTGTAGATGAAGTGCGTTTGTGTGTATGTGTGTGAGAGAAAGAGAGAGAGAGCGAACGGAATGGCATTCCTTGAAGTGGTTTATGAAGGGTTTTTACGTCCCATTTCTTATGGAGTGGTGAAATTGAAGCAGACCGATAAAGTGGTCGTGCGAACATTGTTTGAAATTGCGTAAAAACCGATGCACTGCATCCCGCGGCCAATATTCCAGTCCACCAGTAGAAGGGTTAAGAATCGGTACAGTTAAGGCAAGTGTATTACATCTTATAATCCGCACTGTCGCCAGCCGGGTACGGACACCGGTGATGGAAGCAGAGCGTCTGTACATAATTGAATTAAGAAAGCATGTATCTGTTATGTTTAGTGAGGAATTTCATTTCATTCACCAAAAAAAAAACAAAAACTAAACGAATCCAATTATACCCACAAACACATAAAGTAGAACAGAGAAAAGAAATAAAAACTAATGCAAAAGCAGTTGCAAAACACACGGAACACACACCTTCACGCTTTGTCTATCAAAGCAGGCGCGCAATGTAAAATAAAAGAATCGTTTCGTTACGTCCCTTTCTTCTTGACTGTATACCCCTGTGCAGTGTACTATAAAACTTTAGCTAAATGATGAGTTTACTATGAGTTTCAATTTGCAAAGCATAACTCAATCTTGGCTGTCTCTACACGATCGTGGTTCGGTTTTCGTTACACTGCTCCAAGCAGGAGTGGTGGTGCAGAGGAAGTATCCCCACACGCTAAACTAAATTGCATGATAAAAAAGATAGTAGAAAGATTTAACGAGAAAGTAATAAATTTGTTACCATTTTCTGGAGATATTCTAGTTACA